>JAVSBS010029380.1:8493-29445 GCA_033124195.1 Coracias cyanogaster | reverse complement strand
CTTCTCCAGACTAAAAAGCCCCAGGTCTCTCAACCTTTCCTCATAAGGCAGGTGTTCCAGTCCCTTAATCATCCTCACAGCTCTCTGTTGGACTTTCTCAAGTAGATCTCTGTTTGTCTTGAACTGGGGAGCCCAGAAGTGAACGCAGTACTCCAGGTGAGGTCTCACTAGCGCAGAGTAGAGGGGGAGCAGGACCTCCCTCTATCTACTGGACATGCTCTTCTTAATGCACCCCAGGATGCCATTGGCTTTCTTGGCCACAAGGGCACATTGCTGTCCCATGGAGAACTTGTTGTCCACCAGGACTCCAAGGTCCCTCTCCACAGAGCTGCTCTCTAGCAGATCGCCTCCAAATCTGTACTGGTGCATTTTGTTCCTCCTTCCCAGGTGCAGGACTCTGCACTTGTTCTTGTTGAACCTCATTAGGTTCCTCTTTGCCCAGCTCTCTAGTCTGTCCAGATCCTGCTGAATGGCTGCACAGCCTTCAGGTGTATCAGCCAAACTTCCCAGTTTTGTATCATCAGCAAACTTGCTGAGAAGACAAGTCCCTTCATTGAGGTCATTGATGAATATGTTGAACAGGACTGGACCCAGCACTGATCCTTGGGGGACTCCGCTAGTTACAGGTCTCCAGCTGGACTTGGCACCATTGTTCACCACTCTCTGGGCTCTATCATGTAGCCAGTTCTTAATCCATCTCACTATCTGTTCATCTACCTCACACTTCCAGAGCTTGCTCATGAGGATGTCATGGGGAACTCTGTCAAACACCTGGCTAAGGTCAAGGTAGATTACATCCACTGGTCTCCCTGCATCTACCCATTCAGTCACGATGTCATAGAATGCTATCAGATTAGTCAAGCATGATTTCCCCTTGGTAAATCCATGCTGACTACTCCTGATAACCTTCTTCTCTTCCATGTGCTTAGAGATGATGGAGATAATATAACCTTGGTACTGCAGCTCTTGGATGTATGAGACCTTTTGGTCAAAGCATAACACGAGTCAAGCTTCAGCTGATGACTATGATTCCCTGTTCTTGGGAAAGAGTTTTGTCCTTAAAGGATAACTGCTTCCTGGAATACAGATGGAAAGATAGTGTGCATTTATTATTTCAAGATACAAAATTATACTTGTTTATGCTGAAAAATATATTGTGTGCCTGAACCCAGCTCAGTTAATGAGCCTATCTTCTCTTTATCAGTAACTGTCTATTTTATCTATTTGTTCAGCTGTTTGTTACCTCTAACTTATTTATCAGTAATGGTTTTAAATGTTTTTCGTATCGTTGACAGAAATATTAAAAAACAGGAGAAAAATCCAATTCTGCAGGACCTTGTGGCTTTACTATTTCCATTCACTAACACTGCCCTTCTATTCCATACAGTTAAGTCAGCACCTTACTTCTCAGCAATGCTGAATTGTTAATCATGTATTTCTAAATTATTTTTGCCTAGCTGCTTCTTCCTTGTTAATTCATTACTAGTTTTATAGACCATTCTTCCTAATTGAGTTGGTAAATGTTTTCGAGTTTTTTTGTGGAAAAACATCTCCATAAGGTAGCAGGCTAACGAAGTCCTGGTCAAGAGATTTTGGTTTAGCAAACATATTGGGGCTCTGTACGCTCTCTTCATTTTAATTTTTTTTTTCTATCTTACAGATTACAGTATTATACAGTAATAACAACAGCCAATAGTAAGATATGTGGGTTTTTTAAAGACTAAAAATTTAAAATATATAATCCTATGTAAAAATGTTTATACAGCTTAGAACAAAGCCATAGTCACTGACGGAAAAAAAAAGAAAACACAACATTTTCCTATATTGGTAGTGTTTCAGAATGGCTAACTTATTTAATTTCTATATATTTTAATAGAAATTTAACATTCTTTCTGGAAGTAAAATAGTTAATCAGTTAAAAGTTTCAAAAGGAACTCCTGTACAATCTATAGAGCACAATGGACATTGCTCATGATTATATGCAGATATCAATCCTCTTCTATAAAACATTAATTTCAGTTTTTAAATATATTATAAAACATTAGTCCCTGTTAAATCAAATAAGCATTCGACCTCCAAGAAAACCAGAACCCAACATTCAGAAGAGCATTTCTGTCTAGGTCTGGAGTCCCCAGCACAAGAAGGACATGGAACTGTTGGAGAGGGTCCAGAGGAGGGCTACAAAGATGATTAGAGAGCTGGAACACCTCTCCTACAAAGACAGGCTGAGAGAATTGGGCTTGTTCATCCTGGAAAAGAGAAGGCTCTGGGGAGACCTTACTGCAGCCTTCCAGGATCTGAAGGGGGCCTACAAAAAGGCTGGGGAGGGACTTTTTACAAAGGTCTGCAGTGATAGGAGAAGAAGTAATGGGTTCCAACTGGAAAAGGGTAGATTAAGACTGAAAATTAGAAGGAAATTCTTCACTCAGAGTGGTGAGACACCGGAACAGGTTTGCCCAGGGGGGTTGTGGATGCTCCAACCCTGGAGCTGTTCAAGGCCAGGTTAGATGGGGCCTTGACCAACCTGATCTAGTGGGAGGTGTCCCTGCCATGGCAGGGGGTTGGAACTAGATGATCTTTGAGGTCCCTTCCAACCCAAACCATCCCATGATTCTATAATTCTACCTTCAAATGAGCTAAATTTTACATGTTTAAACTGCCAACATCCTCTGTCACTGTAGCAAGGAGGCAAAGCACTGCTTGGTTTTTGGTTTTTTTTTTGTAAAAGACAAGAGTTTCAGGCAGAGAAGAGGGTCTGGAGTCATGACTGTCAGCTTCAGACAAGCCTCGCAAGCAGAGGTGGCTCTCACGTCCCTTGAGATGGCAGGGAGCTAACCGTAGTCTCTCTGTAGGCATACTAAGAACTTCACTGGCTACACGTCACTGCATCTCCTCCCCAGAGCATTTGGAGGGAAAGAAAACGAGTTACTTCCCTCTCAAATAATCCAGAGAATGGCTAATCCAACACCACGATCGGAAAATTAACAACACATGAAGGGGAGGGAGGAAAAATGAAGCGATTTACCATGATAAGTGCCGTGTCGTTAAAGCTCTCGGCAATTCTGGACGCCACCTTTTCCGCAACCTGGTTGGGACTGCAGCAGAAGGGAAAAGGAACGTGTTATGTGACCCGTGACATTTCAGCTGAAAGCAGCAGGAAATATGCTTAAAGAGATGTGAAAATCACACGGCGTGTGTACAAACAGGAACAAGATATCAAGCTGATGCTACACTCGATTGAAGTCAGAAGGCCGAGAAAACCCCAGCTCCTCTCCTCAGCACACAACCTGGATCTCTGCCCTGCTCGGGTCACGGGGTTTTAAACGGCAAAACGCTCACTACAGATTGTGTGATCAACGTCCTATGGCCTCCTACCTTCTTTCACCACGCTCAAGACCTCAGCCTTGGCAGGCATCAGAAGAAACCAAGTTTGCTCCCCAGCCTGCATCTGAACCCACTCACTGCCCAGCTTCTCTACCGACATCAGATAATCTTTTAAAAGGAAACAGTCACGATGTTTCAAAGATGACAATCTCCACACGGTGCCTGTTAGCTTCAGAAATTAAATTGGAGTTTAGAAGCCACCCAAACGAGCCTGCGATACCCTTTCAAACTTCAAACAGAGCAGACAAACTGTACCTTCTCCTTAAAAATGTCTCCAGCAGATCTATTTCCCTTGTAAGGAGAGGACAAATCATGTCCTTATCCCTGTTGGATACTTTCGCGTCACAAGGATGCCTTAAAAAACGTACTTGTGATATACATTAACAAAATAACAGGAATACTTTACACAATCTAGTGGCCATGGTAGCGTTGGGTTGATGCTTGGGACTTGATGATCTTAGGGGTCTTTTCCAACCTTAATGATTCTATGAATAATGCTTTCAACAAGCTGTTTTTATTTATTTTAAGTGCAAGTATGATGTACTCTCATTATTCCCGATACAGGATGTCTCAGAGATCCAGGGGAACATATTTGATACCTAAAACTTTATTGTGGCTCCACAGAAAGGCCCCTTTATTGCCAACTGAGTCATCTGAGTCAGCCTTAAATGACTAAGCCTGGGGAAAAGAAGCGAAACACGCTATCTCCGCTTCACTGATACCATCTTCCATTTCAGGAGCGTCCTTTCGCCACGTAAGAAGATGCTTCGCTAAAACTCGGAGACAATTAAGTAGTTTAGTAAGAATTAGGCCACTTCTGACAGATTTTTCAGAAGATAGCAGGAGTCATTCGAGTTTTCAAGATGCGTACAGCACAAGCAAACGCGCCTGCGAGTTTTGGCTCTTTCCCTGACAACTGTAATTCAACTGCTTGGCAGCCGTTCAAGGAGCGGCCTTTTATAGTCTCCACTAAAGAGGAGAGATTCGGGAAAGACTTGAGGCTCCTGCACCTGCACAAAGGCCACCTCCACCAGCACCACGAAGACAATGCAAAAGCAGACGACAGCCGTCAAAGTTAATCAAGGCGGCGTGATTTCCGTCGATGATTTTTGTTGGCAGAGTACAAAGTACCAACGGAAAAGAGCAAACAGAAGGAAATATCGCCCCAACACACCTGGCGTCTTTCACGCGTTCGTTTGCCTGGTAATATCCAGCTATCACGTAGCTATTCTCCTTGCACCACGAGTCAATCTGAAAGAAGAATTGGAACAATTAAGCCCAGCAAAAAAAAAAAGAGAAAAAAACAGAAAAAAAAAACCAACCTGCAGAACTAAGGAAAACCTGTGTCTGTCCTGCAAATAAAGCAGCAATTGAAGCTTCTTTAAATATAGATGTATTTATAGATACTTGTGTGCACTCACAGAATTTGCCCGATTTAACACAAGAAAGCGAATTGAAATGTGGAGAATGATGGAAAACATGAACCAAACAGAGCAAAAGAGTAAGAAGTTGTGTCAGTCAAAGCTTGGCCTAAATTCCAGTGACAGGACTAGAGTAAAGAGCTCCAGCAACGCTCCCAGGAGAGGACCCCAGGTCTCACTTATTGCTGGTCGGGGCTGTTTCTGTTGTGTCCTTTGACAGAGAGACTTTAGAAAAACGTTCACTGCGTGAGCGAGCTCGTTGATTTTATTTCTAACATAACATTTCTAGCCTAAAGCGTGAGCAGTTTTTAACCTTGACGCGCAAATCAAGCTCAAGGGGAAAGGTAAAGGCGAGGCAGCAAATGTTTGTCCCAATGATTATTTTTTCAACCTGCCCCATGACAGAAAGGCTTTTGCGATAACGTTGCTTTTTTTTGAGAGTCTGCCTCCAACGAGTGGAGCAGCTTCTCCAACACCGTGGGTGGATTAGCCGCTCTTTAAAAGCCTTTCAATCAAAACTAAACACTCTTCTAAAAATACTGCTCAGCCCAGCCATGAGATCAGGGCTCGAGGAATGAACTACTGGCATTAATTGTCTCATCTTGGCTATAGACATGGTCAGTCTGGGCAGCTTCTCCTTACTTAACATCCCTGGGGAAATGACCACGCTCCAAGAGTTGCTGTCAATGGTTTGATGGCCAAGTGGAGAGCAGTTATGAGTGGTGTTCCTCAGGGTTCGGTACTGGGACCAGGGCTGTTTAAACATCTTTGCTGGTGACACGCTCAGTTGGATTGAGGCACCCTCAGCAAGTTTGCAGATGTCACCAAGATGGGTGGTGCAGTTGACATGGTAGAGGGAAGGGATCCATCCAGAGGGATCTGGACAGGCTTGAGAGGTGGGCCCACGCCAACCTCATGATATTCAATAAGGCCAAGTACAAGGTCCTGCACCTGGGTTGGGGCAATCCAGGTTGGGTGGAGCATGGATTGAGAGCAGTCCTGAGGAGGACGACTTTGGGGTTGCTGGTTGATGAAAAGCTCAGCATGAGCCAACAATGTGTGAGTGCAGCCCAGAAAACCCCAACCATGTCCTGGGACACATCCCCAGCAGCATGGACAGCAGGTTGAGGGAAGGGAATCTCCCCTTCTACACTGCTCTCATCAGACCCCACCTGGAGAACTCTGTCCAGCTCTGGAGTCCCCAACATGAGATGAACATGGACCCGTTGGAGCGGGGCCAGGGGAGCCATGAAGATGATCCAAGGGCTGGAAGCCCTCTGCTGGAAGGCCAGGCTGAGAGAGTTGGGGTTGTTCAGCCTGAAGAAGAAAACACTCTGGGGAGACCTTATTGTGGCCTCCAGTATCTGAAGGTGGCCTACAAGAAACCTGGGGAGGGACTTTTCACAAGGGCTTGTAGCGAAAGGATATGGGGTAATGGCTTCAAACTGGAAGAGGGGAGGTTTAGATTAGAAATTAGGAAGAAGTTCTTCACTATGAGGATGTTGGGACACTGGAACAGGTCACCCAGGGAAGCTGAAGATGCTCCATCACTAGATGTGTTCAAGACCAGGTTGGATGGGGCTTTGAGCAGCCTGGTCTAGTGGGAGGTGTCCCTGTCATGGCATGGGGCTGGAACTAGATGATCTTTAAGGTCCCTTCCAACGCAAACCATTCTATGACGGGATTAAACATTTGCATTTCTTCGCATATGATTTACATGACTTTTGATTTACACAGGTACTGAAGTTTAAGTAGTTTGAGTTTTCTTTAAGTGCCATTTCAGCACACACACTGCTGAGGCTGAATTCCTCCAGCTGACGCTGCCTTGCTTCAAAAATACATATAAATATGATGTTCCTCCTTGTAATTGAGGCTATCGAGTCAGCACAACACAGAGCCCAGAAGCGGAGAAAGCAGCTAGAATTTTCCTCTGCAGTCCCTGGAGAGTGTGCATCAAAAAAACCTCAAGAGTTATATTAAATGGATTCCAAAAATATATCTGATGCTGACCTGTCGTATCCCAAACGTCAATTCAATCTCATTTTTAGCAATAATTAGAGTATTAGACTGCAGAAGCAAACAAACCAAAAAAGCCATGTGAATAATCCCTGCTCCACAAGGGATGACATGGATTTAGGTGATAAAAAAAAAAGCTATGTAGCCCTGCTCTAGTTGAGGGCCAACTGCTGCTTCAATGACAAACCCATTTGGAGGGCTTAGGACCGGAGTTTTAATTGGCCATGGCTCAAAAGCTTGGCATTAAAGCCAGAAGCCCAGATATTAAAACTAGTAATAAATGCAAAAAGAAACAATACTCCATAAAAAAAGAAACAACGCTCCATCACCTTAAAAATTAAAATTCTTAGTTCTAAATCCATTTTTGTTGCATGTTGATAATGGTCTTAAAAAAACAAAAAAGTATGATTTAAGTTCTGGTTTCCCTCAGTGGTAATTAAATGCTGCTTCCATCAAAAAAAATAAATGTATTTTTGGAATTAAAGCTCTTTCCACCTGTAATTCCTAACCACTCTCTAACACCGGCACCCTCAGCATCAATCAGCCCCTGGCATTTTTAGTCTCATCCAGCCCTGAGGAGCACAACAGGGGACAAATCCTGTCTCACTTCCACACGGCGCGTATCACCCCTGAGAAATCAGAAGGGGCTTCTCCTTGGCTCTGTGGTCCCCAAGGTGGTTGGCAGGGGGTCAGCGGAGCCCTGGGAGGGGACAGGCTGTGACCTCCTGCCACCCACCTGCTCCCCCAGCTGTGCGAATGGAGGGGGAAGTGCTGCTCGAGTTTGGTTTTTTTTCTTTGAGAAGATGCGGTTGCAAAACCACATCAATTAGCTGCAAAATTCAAAGGCATGAAAAACCCATGTGAAACTTAATTCACTTTTTCTTTAATGACCGTTTTTTTTCAAAGCGATTTCAAATGGACAAGCTAAAGTGTAAATTAACCCCACGTGCTCCTGCTTTCTCCTCCAGAGCCACAAACCTCCAGTCACTGCTGTGTGTTTAATAAAACCTGATTTTGTGAAGTCCTCGTAGCTGGGCTGCTGCTACAGCACCGCTCGCAGCGTTTAGAAGCTGCCTATTTGAAAGTATCCCCTCTATTTCCAGATTCAACCTGGAGACTATCACTCTGGGATAATTTGGGTCAGAGAAGAGATGAAGCTCATGGTGCTGGTTCAGAAAACCCTCATGAGTGTGACCAGGACACGGGCCTGCCAAAGAATTAGCAGTAGTTGAACTGGATGAGAAACAGATCCCATCAAAAGCCGCTGAAGCTTTGAAATCCCTTAGAAAGAGGTGCTTTCCTACAAAGCCTGGATTTCAACCATGCTAATCTCACTGATTTCTTCACTAACCGCCTGTTATGTTGTACGGAAGAGGTGAGAACACCCTCCTTTTAAACCCCACAACAATAAAATCCCATTTTCATAGCTGCCCTGCCAGTATTTATTGACACCTTTGCCTTTGTTTAAACAAAGAAGGAAAGCAAAAGGCCTCAGGCTCTTGTCAAATGCTGTGTTTTAAAGCCACCAAGTATCATGGGAGCCATCTGATGTGACTGTAAACCACAGGTCTTTGCAAGTCCTTGGTAAGGTGGGAAATGCCAGAGGTTTCCCGTCTTAAACTTTCTCTGTCAAAACTGAAGAGCAAATAGGTAAGATGCTGCCATTTCTTTGGTCCTACTCGTTTCCTGTAGATATGGTGAGAAACAGGATTTGTTTGCTAATCATCTGATCCTGTAGTATGATCGACACTAGAAAACTGCACTGAAGGGCAGCTCTGGAGTCCTCAGCACAGCAGAGACATGGACCTGCTGGAGCGGGGCCAGAGGAGGCCCCAGCAATGATGGGAGGCTGGAAGCTCTGCTGGGAGGCCAGGCTGGGAGAGTTGGGCTTGTGCAGCCTGGAGAAGAGAAGGCTTCAGGGAGACGTTTCAGTACTTAAAGGGTGCATACAGGAAAGTTGGGGAGGGACTCTTTTATGACTGACTGTAGTGATAGGATGAGGGGTGATGGTTTTAAACTGAAAGAGGGGAGATTTAAATTAGATCTAAGAAAGAAATTCTTCACTCTGAGGGTGATGAGACACTGGCACAAGTTGCCTGGGGAGGCTGTAGATGCCCCATCCCTGGAAGTGTTCAAGCTCAGGTTGGATGGGGCTCTGAGCAACCTGCTCTAGTGGGACGTGTCCCTGCCATGGCAGGAGATTGGAACCAGATGGTCTTTCAGGTCCCTTCCAACCCAAACCATACCATGATTCTGTGATTTTTGTCAAGTTTGTCTGGTAGTGGGCTGAATGACCAGTAGTAATTTGGAGGCATAGCAGGCACCTGTGACAACCTGCATCCCAATGAGCTGCTTCCAGACTGCAGAAGTGTCACAGTTCCACACTCTCAAAGAGGGTTTAATTTTGTCTCTGCTGGGTCAGCTGCGCAGCCATAGAAACAAAATAGTCTCATGGGCGAGATGGAAGCCTGTGAGCTAACATCAGTTGTTCTCCAGGGACGACAGAGAGGGCAGGTTCAGACTTGGATTAAATTAGAAATGGGGAAGTGTACGAGTGCAGAGCAAGAACTAAACTGGTTCAATTTATACCCAACTCAGTAGCCCTCTCCCCCACCACTCTTCCCAGACACCAACTTAATGAGGTGGTTTGTAAAGCAAAGTGATCTTCTTCTGTCCAGATAAAAATGTTCTTTGAAGATTATTTGAAGGAACTGGAAAGGGGCTTTTTCAGGGAGTCCTGTGCTTCATTAAAGTAGGATGGAATGGTGATAATGGGTAGTCCAGGGAAAAGACTAATAAGTTACTCAGACCTGCTATAATTGGGAAACAGCACCGGCTGTAAACTGATTACTCATGTGCAAAGTTGGTACAGTCAGAAAAGATGTCGATACCTCACAAAACCATAAGACCTAAGAAGTTTCTTAATGTAATACAGCAATATTTTTGAGTGAATACTTTAGGCTGATACCGTCTGACTTGTGTTTAACGAATAAATAACTCTTTGCCAGGGCATTAGTGGAGAATGTGAACTATTTTCTTATTTTGATTTAGAAGAATGAAGTGAAATCTGATTCCAAGCACCTTTTCTCTTACTACCATGGGAAATACTAAAACTTCCTTGACTAGTTCTATTTTATTCCCAATTTAGGACTGAGCAGCCCAGACAACTTTATTTAAAAGGATGTGCCACTGACGATGACAACTTTCTTAACCTCCTGACTATCACATAACAAACTCTATGTAGATCTTCTGCACCACAGGAATGGGTCTAGAGTCTGGACAGTGAAGAGATTTAACTGAAACTGCTTAAAAAACAAACACGGACATCAGCTTCTGGAATGGCCCGTTCCTATACACACAAAGACAGACCAAAATTCTCATGAATACTTTTGAGTTACTGGTGCTTGAATTAATTCAGAGCTGCTAGAGGAGGCTGCTCATTTGCCAGCTCTACTGAAATGTTTTCCTACTAATAAATACACCAGTGACACTCATGCTATTGAAATAGGCAATAGATGTCATGAATTGATAAATATGTAGAATTTCCATTTTCTCCCTGAAGCCCATCAGTCTTTTTGCCAAATTCATATGTATTTTTAATGGCTTTACATCCGGCTTCAGATTTTAAATTGAGTTCTGATAAAAATGGAGACAGGGCCAAGTTCACTACTTGTTGCACAAATTGCAGGACTTCTTCTCAAAATAATTTTTTGCTATAAAAGGTAAAACCACTGATGAGGAATTAGCTGTGAAAGCTGTAGCCAAGTTGCAAGACTACCTCAGATTTCATCTTGCAGATTCCAGCATTGAGTGTTACCATGAAGAAAATGAAGCCCTGAAAAATTATCTTCCCTGGATAGCTTAAATAAATATGCCCTAAAAGCTGAAAAAAGTAACAAATAGTCTTTACATTTACGTAAATATGTCAGTGTTAGTGACTGAATATGAAAATGAAAAAGGTTCATTTTGTTTTCCAGAGAGAAGGCTGTCATAGCTGATTTGTTTATTTATCTATTTATTTTCCTAACAGTCAATACATGAGATCTTCACGGTTATTCAGCAATCAAGTCAGGTTTGAATTTTACCACCTCAACCGTAAATTCAAATAGCTTCCTCCTAAAATGCTATCACTCCACCCATCATTAACTTCAGTGTCTTACAGTAGGTTGTAATTGAATTACTTTATCGCATCATTTCATCGCATTGTACTCACTCAAAAAAAAAAATTGTTAAGCCCTCTCTATTTCACCTTAATTGACCTATAGCATTTCAAGATAGTCCTTGTTCTGTTCACCTCCGTCTTTGCTGCTCGTTCCCTACCGTCAGTGGATTGCGCTCCTCAGGTCTTTCAACAGAGATGGAGAAGGATGGGCAGGTTGCAGACAGGCTTTCCTGAGAAGGGGCACAGTCTTCCCTTGATTCAAATCAATCTGTGCCCTGATCATTTGGTATGAAGTGTTCCATGCAAAACTGGAAGTGACTTTTGCTTCTTATGCATCCTACGTTAGTCCTCGGCCTGTGACACTGGTCACTGCCACAGCCCCCTCCTCTACATATCGCTTGAATCGCTGACCTTGGCTCATGACTGATAGCTTTGGAAAGCTGGTTCTGACCTGCAGTGATGCTTTATCTCGCTCTTCATAGCGTCTCTTCACCTTCTGCTGGATGCTTACCACTTTTCCCTTGGTCCTTTTTAAAGGACTCCAGCAAAATGACGTAGCTCTTTTGGGATGATCAGACCGGTGCTTGGCAAAAACCTTCATTTCATGGGCTCATTATTTGGTGCTGACCACGGTCAGATCAAGGCAGGCTCCACTGCTGTCCTGCCATGCTAGTCTGCTGTGGCTTTATCTGAGGGGCAGCAGCTGTGCTGCTGGGAGACTGGAGAAGAGGTGGGAAAATAAAAATTGTATTGTGTTGAGCACATTAGTGTCTAAGGACAAAGGAAAGAATGGATGTCAGATTGTTTTACAAAGGTCTGCAAGATCTTGGTCTTGAGCAACCTGGTCTAGTGTGAGGTGTCCCTGTCATGACAGGGGGGTTGGAACTGGATGATCTTTGAGGTCCCTTCCAACCCAAACCATTCTGTGATTTTATGATTCTATGAAGATGATGATTTAATATCTTTTTTTTCCTAAGAGCGAATCCTATGTTTTTACTCTAGAGAAGGAACATTATCCTAAAGGTATGGCAAACTAGTTATCTTCTAATTTCTGTCTTTATACTCAGAGGCCTGAAGGCATGACCAAGCAGCCATTATTTTATATATCTTTTGTAGCTTTATCAGTGAAATTGCTATATCTTCTACAGCACTGATAGTCTGTGGATTTGTTTCTTGTTTCTGGTAAAGCCCCTTAGGAGTCTTAAATATGTCTGGCGTGTCCTGAATAAGCTGGAAGGAGGAAAAGGGAGATAAAATATAAACAAAGAGTCTCATTTTAGTGTGGCAAGTTCTGAGCCATCATTAATTATTGATACTGAGACATGTATTGTGACACATGGCCCAGAGCTGGCAATTATGTGCTACAGGCATAGATTTTAAATTGTTCACTTACGGAGAAGGGCTGGATTGATAAATTTTATTTAGACAGCATGAAATTAATCTTTTGTCATTGTATTGGATTTATTCAGCCTTTGTCTCCCAATCTTACCAAGTAGGTAGGTATTGAATCTAAATAATGATTTAAGATAAATAAAGACACATGTACACAAAAATCAAAAGTAGTATCTTTGGGCTGGGATCTTTCTCCAATTGTCTTTTTGAACTAGGACTCGTACTTTGCATGGGTTGTTGGATCTGTAATTACCCTTCCCAGGGAATTCTGTACATGGACACAAAAAGGGCATATGTTTAAGTATGACTAATTGAGGGAGGGGGGATTCTGACCGGTGCCACCAAAAATTAAATGGGCAGTTACTATACATGTTAACTCCTCATTGTATTTTTTTTTGGGGGGGGGGCTAAAATCAAATATTATTGCTCACTTTGTTCTCTGAATCTGTGCTTTGTCTTCTGCAACATGAACACCCAGTAGCATTATTTATTCTATCGCGAACTTTAAGATAGTTGTGGTATTTTCCTCAAGAGCTACATTGCTCGGAAGAGATTTGCCAAGAGAATTCTGTGCAGTAGCAAGAGGTAAAAGAAACTGAAAGGGTTCTGAAGAGACCTGAGATGAAGCTGAAGACAGTCACCCAGTCTCTTTATTCTTAAGGGGGTGTGTTACTTTGCCTTAAAAACTGAGGTACAACAGACCAAGGAAAAGAAAATTGGTAAACTAAACAATTTGTGGACTAAGCAATGAGTCTTTCACGGAAGATTGGAGCCTGATTGCTAATCTTCTTCAGCCCAACTTTCTGATCAATCAGATGGGATACAGGCACTCGACAATAAAAAACAAAACCACCACCAACAACAACAAACCAAACAAGGAATGGGTTGCTGCTTGCGAACTGGAATCACTATCCATTCAGCTCCTTGAATGAGGCAAAGGACCTCTGGAAAAAAAGATAAAATGTGCTCCATAGGCAAAGACTGTCAAAGTGCTTATGCTCAAGGGGTATGAATTCCAACAGTGGAGTCAATCTTAATTTAGTGTTTCTGAACACTAGAGATGGAACTCGTTGTGTTGCAAGAGTTACATCTTTGTAGGACTGTGGGGAAAAAAAAAAAAGCAACTTGACATGTGAAATCAGTAAAATCAAGCAAATAGAGAAGTAATTAAACAAATGATATGAATGTAGGATGCTCATTCTTTCATAGTTTACAAAACTAGCAAAAAAAATACACAAATAATACACAACGTTATTCAACTTAATTTTGTTTTCTTACTGTGGAGTTCATTAGTACATATGCACATACATATTTTTAATTCCATTAAGAGCAAATCCTAAATACAGCAATAAAAAAGAAACTCTGTTAGTTTTCCAAAGGATGCAATTATGTTGTCTGTCTGCAGGCAGGTTCTATAATCATAAAGTCTTTTTCCTGCTGTAAATCTTCCTTCAACATTTGTCTTGATTTATTTATGGTCTTAGTTCCTCTTTTGTACAGCCAGGGAGAGTAATGAGGTGTCATTTGGAGGGTCTCACCAGCACTGTTGCCTGGGATGAATTTCTCCTGCCTCTAATGGACAGGAGCAATTTGTCCGTGAGACATCCTGAGAAAATCTTTATGTTTCAATGAAAGTCACTCAATATGAGATTAGTCTAAGATATCGAAAGACAAAAGGTAACCCTTTGCCTTCCAGCTTCGAACTCCTCCTCTCTAACTTCAGCACTGTAAATATGAGATATCTAGACTTATGCCGTAGCGTGTCTAAACCCAATGGAGAGAAAAGACCCCTCCAGAAGTAATTGACCCAAACTCAGTCTTTTTTTTTTCTATATTGGAGTGTTAAGTCTTTAAGTTAGTCACACTAGACTCCTTCAACCACCTCACTTTTTGGGACGTGCAGTGAAGTGAGAAGAATATCACGCCAACTTCTGAAAGAGAATCTAGTAATGATGATATAAATATTTTAATGGGATTAGCAAAATCAAGGCAAAAATATGTAGTGCTACGTGTTTCACAATCTCTTGTTCAGATTAGTGCTTGTGAAAATGAGAGTTTGTTAACTAGTTTACATAGGTACATATTCCTCAAGTGTCATTTTGAAAGTGTTGCCTGAAAAGCAAAGGACTGTGTTTGGCAGACATGATCAAAGCACGAATGGGCATTAAAAATGTAAGTCCTATGCATCTTCAGTGACAGATTTCGCACAATTTTGCTGAAAAAAAAATAATTTTTTTTCTCTTATCATAGGGTCATGGAATGGTTTGGGTTGGAAGAGACCTCAAAGATCATCTCCTTCCAACCCCCCTGCCATGGCAGGGACACCTCCCACTAGACCAAGTTGCTCAAAGCCCTGTCCAACCTGGCCTTGAACACCTCCAGGGATGGAGCATCCACAACTTCCCTGGGCAACCTGGGCCAGGGTCTCACCACCCTCAGAATGAAGAACTTCTTCCTTCATCCATCTTCTGTTTATTTCTCTTCTAAATTTTCTCTTTGATGACAATATGACTTAGTGATGAGTATCTATACAAAATTACTTCATATATTGATCTCATTCATCTAATATATATAGATATGTTAGTCCCTCCCCATTTCTCTCTGTAGTTCTCCCCCTGAAGTACTGAAAGGCCACAAGAAGGTCTTCCCAGAGCCTTCTCTTCTCCAGGCTGAACAGTCCCAGCTCTCTCACCAGCGTCAGTGCAAATGGTCCCTAAATGATAAAAAAGCCATCTACTTACCCATGAACTTTGCTGATTTGAAACACTGTTAGATGAATAGCAGACACATTTTGCATTATTATTTAATCTGACGCTAAGGGACAATAGTGGATTAAGTTCCATTTTGTATCTCTGCTGAAAAATCAGCAGAAAAAGCACCCCAAAAATTCAGAGACAGGAAATGTGTTGGTAAGCTTCTGATTTTCATACAGAGGGAAAATAAAACAATGAATATGTGATTAGATGACTCTCATCCCAGAGAAATGGGCAAAAACTGGGAGCTCTCAGTGAATATCTGCTTGATTGGCTTTAAAAGAAAATATTGGCACTCATTGCTAATTCCTTTTAAATCAGACGTGCATCACTATGTTGTTCTTCACATAGGTTCCCTCCTCCATTTTGTATCCTTCCAACACATTTAATGCCTTACACCAGGGTGTCAGGCAGGTTTTGAGCTTCCCAAGGCTTGTAACAAAAATCCCAGCTCTAAAACAGCAAGAAACTTTTTTTTTTTTTTTTTTAAAGCTATACAATGCTGACAGCAAAATGCTGCTGGATTGGTTTTTTTTACAGCTCACGGCGGACTTCTATGCAAAGGTGTTATTTTTATATTACACATAAAAAGAAGACCTCCTTCAGGGCAATTTGTTTTTTTTAAGATGTAAATATTTCAAGAATTTGCCGAGAGTTTTCATTTCCTTTATCCCCAAAGGAAACAGAAAACAAATGTACGGCCCCACCTGCCACATGCTTGCCCCATCGCAGGGGGGAGAGTGGAAAAGAGCCCTCACAAAGCACATCCTTCCTTGTCTAGCTTTATCAGGTCATAAACTACCACGGTATTTTAAATATATAACACCATTCATTTTTCATTACAGGAAAGTTTCTTTCTCCTTAGTTCATAGTGCTCTGGGCTTTATGTCAGGAAAAGCTCGTTTGCTCTCTCCCCGGAGCCTTCTCCAGCAGCTTGCACTGTGCCGGGGGAATTCAGGTCGTGCTCAGGAATGCAACCAGCATTCGCGTCTTCGGAAATGCCTTTATACTGCAGGCAGCTACACCTCTTCCACTTCCAGTTTCTGCTCTTTTGTAAGGAGAAGCGAGGCTCCGTTGCCAAGCCTGAAACTCCTTTTGCATGCGGTTTATCTTCCTCCATAAATGTGAGTAATGCCGTTGATGAGGCAGACGAATTATTTCCCGCTGATTATAGAGCAGATGTTACATAATCTGTGTGAACCAGTGCAGCCTGTGTTTTCTTTCATCTTCTTCTCTGCCGGATATTTGAATAAAAAGTGAAGCTGATGATATGTGCACATTAAAGCAGCCCGCACTGGTTGCCCGCTCTCTGTGACACAAGCCAGGAGCCACAGAGGGAACTGCTGCATGAGCCACCCATAAGTGAAGGGAGGAAAAAAAACCCCCAAAGATACTGAAGCAGCCCTATGGCATAGCATGTCTAGAGCAAAACTGAGCATGTAGGTATGGCTGGTCCTGCCGTGGGCTTGGACAGGCGACTGAATGACTTAGTGAGACCTCCTATAAACTTATTTTCCATAATACAATGGTAGAGAGAACCATAGAATGACTGGGTTGGAAGGGACCTTTCAAGCTCATCTAGTCCAACCTCCCTGTGCTGAGCAGGGACATCTGCAACTAGAGCAGGTTGCTCCGAGCCCCGGCCAACCTCACCTGCAATGGTGCCAGGGATGGGGCATCAACCACCTCTGTGGGCAACCTGGGCCAGGGGCTCACCACCCTCAGCGTCAAAAGGAAGCGTTCTAAAGGAAAAGCCAAAGCATGAGAGGAAGGGAACAGAACTGCAAGTTTTGTCATCATGCAGACTGTGGTAGTGGCTTTCAGATGTCATGCTGTTAAAGTGGGTCCAAATTAAGGACGGAGGAGACAAGTGTAATAGTATCTTGTCTGGGGCGAATCAGTCTGGCTGTTCAGTTTGCCCAGGGTGTCTTCAGTCCTATTCCCATTTATGTCATTCCAGAGAGAGCTTAGAAGGTTTCTTCCTTCCAGCTTCACGCTGATGATGTAAAGTGATTTTGACTTACTGTTCCTGTCTACAGATAAAGAAAACTGAATGATGATTTGAGAAACTCCTGGATTCTGCACACAAGAAAAAGTAATTTCTCCCCTTTCTCCAGTGCTGCTCTGTAGAAAGATGGAAGGATAGGTCAGTGTTAAGTTTTAAGGCTTCCTGGGTATGTAGTTCAGACCAACCGTCTGCTTCTTTGATAGCTAAAGTCAGGTGGAACAAATCCCACTGGAGGTGACCCACACAGAATTCCACACCCACTTCCATCTCAGTTCACTTGGTGGAATCCTTCCTGTTTCCTGCCCTGAGGGACAACCACCTACAATTGGCATAGCCGTGCAGGAACACATAAAAAGTTAAGGTGGTAGCTGACTACAAATGTCATGAGAAGTTCTGAAGAAGTTGTGAAAATTAGTGTAGCTTTCCTGAATGGAGCAGCACAGATGTAAGCTATCTGAAAACTTATGTGATACCTTTCAAAACTGAAATTTATTTGTACTTAAAAAATGATTGTAATTAAAAATGTGAATTAAATTTACTCCTTATATTTAAAAACCTAAATTTTTTTGTAATCAAATAAGTTAGCTTGACCGTGGTTTCATTGCACAGATGGGCTTAACATCAAGTTTCCCGGGACATTTTCCCTTCAGCAAATGCATTGCAGGCCTGTTCTGATCTTACTGTGCCCATTTAATGATCAATTTTTGCTACTATTGCCAAGAACGGTGCCAGTTACAGCCTGACTGTTGACAGTGATTTTTCTGAACATCAGTCTGCTTTGCAGTGTGCTGAGATCCACCAAACTTATTTCAAATTACAAGTGAGAACATTTCCCCCCCCCCCCACCTTTACTCCTCCGCACACTGCTCTTAATATAGGGAGTGTGTTCACATCAAAGCTGTCAGAAGGTTTCTGTGATCTCATTAGCTATACTTATTTCTACCTACAGAATAAATGAATCATCAACCAAAGCAGTACTAAGCCCAACTGGTAAGACTCACGTGACTCTAAGTGTATCCGCACTGAGAACAGACAACATCCCAAGCCTGTAGATCCATGTTGTTAAAATCACTGGCTTTGCACCCCTAAAAAGGGTTAAATCATTTCTGAGATTAATTTAGTTTCTCAAGTCTTTAACATGGAAAGAAAATTGTTAGACCCTTTAACACATAGTTTTATGATTTCATATAACATCTGAAAAAAACACCTTTCTGTTCATAGGACACTGAAGGAACTGGGCTGAAAATACACTTTAATGCTCATGGGTTTTATTTGCTTTGTTATTGTTTGTGTAAAAGAGTCATTTCAAGCCCCTACCATTCTGCGATTCTTTAATTTCATTTGATGGCTGTGAGGTAAATTAGAGAGGTGGTACCCAACAGAAATCAGCTGAGCTGATGCAGCCAATTTAAATACTTCTGAATATCAGCATGCACTGTAGGGGAACGAAATCTGATTAAATGGGAAAATAAAGAGAGGTTGGACATGGCTAGGAGGAGCTAGGTGTTAACGGAGTGATGGAGGGATACTGCTGGTGGATGAGAGCAGGTGTAGGACATGCACAGTGAAAAAGTAAAAGGATTCTGCTGTCTAGCCACCAATTACTCATGTTTTTTGAAGATAATTTTAGGCTAGTGTGCAGAGTGGTCACTGGAAGCTCAAATCTGAAACAACCAGCAGCCATTTCTAGAGGAGCTGGGCACTACAGAGGGTGGGTGCCTGTCAACAAGGTGAGGCAGGGACCTCTCTTAATGTTGAGGACTCTCCTTCACTCCTTATGGATGAAAGAGAGAAATAGGTCTGGCAGAGAAAAGAATGGTTAGTCGGAGATGGAATTCATCTCATTCTGTATCCTCTTTCTTTCCAGTTAAGGGGAAGGAGTTCCACAAACTTGACAAAGTGAGTTTTATTCTGCTGATAAGAAAAGGAGAGCAAACGTGAAGCTCTACCTCCTCTTTCTCATTCAGTGAAATATAGACACCCAGCATAAAAACATTCTTTGTACAGAGCAGCCCCATGTGTCACTGCCACACACAGCTCCTCTGTGCCGAACCAGTCTGGTGGAGTAAGTGAATGTCTGAGGAGTGAAAACAGATCTTACACCAGTACACAAGCACATTTATATTCTGGGGTGCAGGAGAAAGAGCTTTTCCTGGCATAGCCTTGACAGGAGTTTGCGTTTACCTCTGTCTCATTTCCCGAAGCAAGAACAGTAAATCTAAACTGGGATTAAGAATTCCAACCTGCACAACTGAAACTTGGTATTTCCAGGATTCAGTGCCTTATTTGGGGGGGCTTATAAAATCCTGACAAATGGAGGAATGACTGTTGTAGATGTCCACGTGTTCAGAGTGGCATCCCTATGCTACTGTGGGGGATTTCCCAAACTGTCAATTTGACATCAAAGTCCATGGCCTCAAAATTCCGTGTCCTAATATCTCTTTCAATCATGTCACCTTGTTATCAGATGCTGGAAAACCTCTGTGGATATCCAGTGGACAATCTTCATTGTTTCCGCATCACACTGTATTGTTCCGAGACAAATGTTCATAGGCCAAAAAGTAGAGTGACTAAGTACCAATAACGCATGTAACTCAAAAGGCTAATGTCTAATCAAGCCTTGTGAGACAGGAGAACGTTCTTCTTGGGTAAATTGCGTGAATGATACAATGATTTACATGAGCAGCGACCTTTGAAATCTGGTATTTCAGTATCTCGAACTCCAGTAATAAATTCAGTGATACGTATAGGTGGTTTAGCTGAGTCCATTCACAGCCAGTTTGCATGCCTGTGTGTCTGGATCGAGGAACTGAGGAGTTTGGCGCCAAGGGTTTGAATGTTGTGCAGTCAGCTTGTGTCCAGCCATGTTGGCTGCATTTGGAGACCAGGAAGTAAGAAGGAGCCACTGGCAGATGAAGGCAGCAGCGCTAGCTTCAGGAGAGGATGGAAAAGAGTATGATAGAGCAGCAAATCCCAGCACTGAACTTTCCAGCAGTTCATTTTACCATGGGAGCCAGTACTTGTGATCTTGACAAGACATGTACCATGCACATCAGAGTGGCAAGGACTGGAGTGGAACAAGGCAGAGGGTCCCAGTCTCACTCCGCTGCAGATGGGCAGCTTGAGTCCCACAACTTTGGTAGAGTTAATTGTTGGACACAATGATCTTAAAGGTCATTTCCAACCTAAACAATTCTGTGATTCTGTGACATTAAAGTGTTGGTGTCAACAGCACCTCCCCTCTCTTCACAAACATATGCAGAATAGCAAGTAACATTGCTTAGAAGCGCTCCTAGGTGCCTACCAAACAATCCCTTCCAAAGTCTTAGGTTGTATGTGAGCCAACACAGAACAGGACGCAGGAACAACCACAAAATCATGGACAAAATCATAGAATCATAGAATGTTCTAGGCTGGAAGGGATCTCTAGAGGTCATCTAGTCCAACCTCCCTACACAGTAGGGACATCTCTACCTAGGGCAGGTTGCTCAGAGCCTCATTGAGCCTGACCTTGAATGACTCCAGGGATGGGGCCTCCTCCACCTCTCTGGGCAACCTGTTCCAGTGCTCTATGACCCTCATGTTAAAGAACTTTTTTCTAATATCCAACCTCAATCTATCCTTTCCTAGCTTAAAACTGTTGCTCCTTGTCCTATCACTACAAACCCTTTTACATAGACCTTCCCCTGCCTTTCTGTAGGCTCTTCAGGTACTGGAAGGTCAGTATAAGGTCTCCCCTCTGGAGCCTTCTCTTCTCCAGGCTGACCAGCCCCAACTCCCTCAGCCTGTCTTCGTATGAGAGATGCTCCATTCCCC
>JAVSBS010029379.1:23923-42459 GCA_033124195.1 Coracias cyanogaster | reverse complement strand
ATGAAGATATTAAACAAGACTGGTCCCAAAACTGAGCCCTGAGGGACACCGCTTGTGACCGGTCACCAACTGGATTTGACTCCATTCACCACCACCCTCTGGGCTCGGCCATCCAGCCAGATTCTAATCCAGTGAAGAGTCCACCTGTCTAAGCCTTGAGCCTCCAGCTTCTCCAGCAGAATGCTGTGGGAAATGGTGTCAGACGCCTTCCTGAAGTTCAGGTAGACAACATCTACCAGTTTTTCCTCATCCACTAGGCAGGTCACCTGATCATAGAAGGAGATCAGGTTGGTTAAACAGGACTTGCCCTTCACAAACCCATGTTGGCTGGGCCTTATCCCCCTGTTGTCCTGCACTTGCTGTGTGATCACCTCCAAGACAAACCTCTCCATAATCTTCCCTGGTACCGCAGTCAGGCTGACAGGCCTGGAGTGCCCCAAATGCTCCTTCCTGCCCTTCTTGTAGAGGGGTATCACACTGGCCAGTCTCCAGTCATCCGGGACCTCCCCAGTTGACCAGGATTGCTGATAAACGATGGAGAGAGACTTGGCAAGTTCCTCTGCCAGCTCCCTCAGTACTCTCGAGTGGATGCCATCTGGCCCCGTAGACTTATAGATGTCCAGTTGGCTTAGCAAGATGTCCAATCGGCTTAGCAACTTAGCTTAGAACTTCTCATCTATACACTCAAAGAGATAAAACACCATAACCAACAGCTCAAACAATGCTGCCTACTCTACAGTGTGCACATAAACCAGCAGTGACTCTTGAAAAAACCCCACACCAACGTTTTCTCATCTATACTGTAAGAACTCCTGAAAAATCATAGAAATCCCAGAATGTTAGGGGTTGGAAGGGACCTCTGGAGATCATCAAGTCCAACCCCCCTTCTCCAGAGAAGGAGACTCCACAACCTACCTGGGGACCCCGTTCCAGTGCTCTGTCACCCTCACAGTCAAGAAGTTCCTCCTCACGTTGAGGTGGAACTTCCTGTGCTCTCGCTTGCATCCATTGCCCCATTGCCCCTTTTTTCTTGACACCCAGCCCTCATCTATTGATCCACATTAATTAGATCCCCTCTCAGTCTTCTCCAGACTAAAAAGCCCCAGGTCTCTCAACCTTTCCTCAGAAGGCAGGTGTTAGTCCCTTAATCATCCTCGTAGCCCTTCACTGGACTCTCTCCAGTAGATCTCTGTCCCTCTTGAACTAGGGAGCCCAGAACTGAACGCAGGACTCCAGCTGAGGTCTCACTAGGGCAGAGTACAGGGGGAGGAGGACCTCCCTCAATCTGCTGGACACACTCTTTTTAATGCACCCCAGGAGACCATAGGCCTTCTTGGCCACAAGGGCACATTGCTGTCCTATGGAGAACTTGCTGTCCACCATGACTCCAAGGTCCTTCTCCACAGAGCTGCTCTAGCAGATCGCCTCCCAGTCTGTACTGGTGCATTTTGTTCCTCCTTCCCAGGTGCAAGACTCTGCACTTATTCTTATTGAACCTCATGAGGTTCCTCTTTGCCCAGCTCTGCAGTCTGTCCAAATCCTTTATCCCCAGGCTCTGCAGGCAGGAAGATTATGAGATCTTCAATATTATTTTTAAACAGACTCTCATTGAGCCAAGTGGTATCAGGATGCTCTGAAGTACTTTTGAGATTATCATATCAATATTAACTGGAAGTAAAAGGCTTCACATAGATATGTGGAAGCAAACCTAGAGACACTCCAGCAGCAGTCAGAGATGGAAGAGTAGCCAAGCTACAAGTCAGAGAAACAAAAACCATGCTCAAAACAACCCCTAAATTACTAACTTTTATCCATCAGAAGTTCATACATAACTGTACTCCACCCTCAAGCCATTTTGTTCTCATGTGAGGGTGCATTTCATTCCTCAAAGGAAGCAGCTACATCACTTACTGCAGCCAGTTCTGGAGCCCCCAAGACAAGAGGGACATATATATGTTGGAGTGGCTCCAGAGAAGGCCAAGAAGATGATCAGAGGGCTGGAGCACCTCTCCTACAAGGACAGGCTGAGAGTTGGGCTTGTTCAGCCTGCAGAAGAGAAGGCTCCAGAGAGACCTCATTGCAGCCTACCAGTATCTGAACGGGGCCTACAAGAAAGCCGGGGAGGGACTTTTCATGAGGACTTGTAGTGACAGGACACAGGGTAACAGCTTTAAACAGGAGGAGGAGAGATTTAGATTAGATGTAAAGAAGAAGTTTTTCACTGTGAGGGTGGTGAGACACTGGCACAGGTTGCCCAGGGAGGCTGTAGATGCCCCAAAATTGGAGGTGTTCAAGACCAGGTTGATGGGGCCTTGAGCAACCTGGTCTCATGGCAGGCGGATTGGAACTAGATGATCTTTAAGGTGCTTTCCAATCCAAACCACTGTATGATTCTGTGATACTGAAGAAACGATCCAATAATAAACAGCTTTATTAGACAAGAAAAGACCAAAAGCTGTGGAGTTACTAACCAATGCCAGGTGGCACAGATTATGGAAGAGCTGAAACAGGGTAACTTTTTCAAAGCAGTCATCCTCTTACCAGCATCTTCTCAGCAGCACCAATAATCCTTTGGCTGAAGCCTGCTCTCATTAGCCACTGAATTTGCTTAAGTTTTGCCATTAAAAACCAGGACACTCAATTGCTTTAAATTTCACATTGACACTGCAACACTAGGTGCTTCAAGTAATTCAATCATTCAAGGTTTTGCTTGATGCACAATAATTTTATCCAAGAGGAGGTTGATCAAAGTTGAGAGTTCTGTAGATAATGCTGCTGTTCTTCCGAGAATTAAGAAATTCGGGAGCAAGTACAGACAAGTCAATCTGGAGCACATCAGCTGAGATCAGTGGTATCAAAACAGCCCAAAGCAAACCCAGCAGGAGGACCCAGAAGTTTCCTTTATCTCCACAGACAAGATACAGCTGTTCTCCAGCTTGAGGTCCAGAATGAACCTAGAATTACACTTTTAATTAGGTTTTAAATTGGGTTTTTGGCTACTTTTCTTATGGAAAGTTAAAATGCAGACTGGTAGGGAAGTGATGCCTTTAAGTGTGTGCAAGAAAACTCACAGAATTGCTATGGTTGGAAAAGACCTTTAAGATCATCAAGTCCAACCATTATTTATCTCTACAAGGGCCACTTGCCCACTTCCACCCCATATCCCTGAGCACCCTATCTAGACAGCAGTTAAGCCCCACCAGGGATGACGATTCAACCTGGGCAGCCTGTTCCAGCCTTTGATAACCCTTTCAGTGTAGGAGTTTTTCCTAACATCTAATCTAAACCTCCCCTGATGTAACTTGATGCCATTTCCTCTTGTCCTATCAATTGTGACTTTGGAGAAGAGACCAACACTAACTCATTTAGCAGCTATAAATCTAACAGAAACCTTGGAAGAGCAACAACCAGTGACAGGCAACAGACCTCTAATTCCAGCTTTCATAAACACACATAAATAAACCAGAATCTCTGACAGATAAGATCCTGTTACTCCTAATTACGCTGTCCCTCATTAATTAGGTGCTCGCTGCATAGAGGCGATCTTCAAAATGTGACACGTCTCTGCAGTGGACGGCCCTCTTTTGGAGTTTTGAGTAAAAACTGCATAGGGTCAGTTTAAGTAGAAAAGGAACAGGCACTGATGTGAGACTTGTACAGAGAAGCGTGTTCAACGGTGAGCCAAGATGAGAGGCTTTCTGCCACGAATCTTCACCTCTGCCCTATTCCCATCTTAGTCACTTGATGTTTGTCAAAAGGTCCATGTGGAAGGATCTCCTCCGGGGCCAAAGTACAGCATCAGAGATGGAATATTTCACTAATTCTCAATGTGAAGACCTCAGCGGTGGTTTCACAAAACAGACTAAGATGTTTATATCTGAGAGGATTCACAGACTCAGTCCCAAATGCCCTCAACTGGTGTCTGCATTTACTGTAGAGCTAACAGATGTGGTCTCATCAGAACGGTATAATACCATCTACCTTTTGCCCTCCATTCTTACGCAAGGTTGAGGGCAAGTACACACAAGGTTCAACAGATCCTTGAGGCAGATGATCAAGGTGGTTTCTTTACAAAAGACTTCTGTCTAGTGAAGGGACAATTTCTCTCCTAGAAACGCTTGCAGATGTTGAAAGCTTTTACCACCTCAGCATTTCTTGGCCCCAACAGTCCGAAAACACTGAGAAAAAGAGCATCTCTGCACTAGCCGTAATCCACAGAAGCTGAATAGAGTACTTCATAAGAACAGACAAAATGGAAAAAAAACCAAACAACCAGCTACTCAGATACTACAAAGATGTTCTTAAATGAAACCATGGCTGACGCTACACTCTGAAACGAAACTACAGCAGAGCAACACTCTTGCTGCACTCCTGCAGACAATTTTACACACTTGAGGACCAAATTTATACAACAGAAATGGTATGTGATAACAAGGAAATCTAGTTAATGCTGTCACTGGATCTCAATGCTCTCTGTAAAATACAGGAGTTCGTTCCTGGTGCTAGAGCCAAGATCCAGCATCTGAGCTGTGCACTTGTAGGTACCTACTGACAGAGTAGGTACAACCTGTGTGTACAGTTAGAAGAGACTGTTAGCTCATCACTGATGCTGGTCTCCTGATCCCCTCTATTTTCTAATTTTTATGCTTTGCCTGTGCACAGGATTCGCTCAATGAATGCTCTTACATTTTGTAACATCCATTAAATAGCAAACAAATTGTCATAAAGAATTTTAGGCAGTAAATACAAAAGGTATCCTTCAGTCAGCATGGTCTCATCCTTACCTTTAACTTTGGTGGTAGATGGAAACTAGCTCCAAAAGCACCCAAACTCGTTAAACCCAGTGATGAGACATTTGTATCTTTAAGAACTCACTGACTTTGGTGTCAAAGTAAGTTCTAGATTAATTTTTTCCACACTTGAGACACTGATAAAATTCTCAGTTCTGAGTATATTCTCTGAATATCTAACATCAGGGCATTGCAGCTGGGAACCAAGAGATGGGTGAATCAATTGCAGAGATCCTTTTACAAAGTGCGTAGGAACTCAATTATCTTGGAAATTCAACCAAATTTGACAGATGGGTAGAAAGCAGCTAAAAGCACACAGACAGGATCTTCTGTGCTTGCTCAAACCTTAGGAAAATGTAGTGAGGAAAACAGCTGGAGTCAACTTGCTCAGTATGCGAGTCTATTTTTAGAATGAGAATGTTTCTTCCTCAATTAGATTACCCACTACTACCCCAAACAACTGCAATACATATCCAGTATAATTTTTTTTATCCAACCTTTGTACTTAATCTCACCAACTCTCAAAATATCCTGCTTTCATTTTGTGGTAGATTCTCTCCTTGGGAAAAACTCGACATCAAAGAATTAAACGCTGTGATTACATATCACTGAAGAGTAACCAACATCCTTGCCCTGCATTAGGATGGGCTCAACAAATTTTCTTCCAGAAAACTGAGAAAACCAACCTTTTTCAACATCTTGTTCTGTTTGTGGAAAAATTCCACTTTGATATCACCGCATACCGGCAAAGGTTGAGGGAATTCAAAGTACATGTACTTGTCTTCACGTCTCGAGGGTCCTGAAGGGGAGGTGAATATCTTGACCTTTAGCTGGTACACCACAAACTGAGGATCTGCATGGCAAAAGTGTGTCACTTGGTAAGAAATGCCTTAAAGCATCAAAAAGCGCAATATTAGTATCAGAATCACAATCATGATCTACAATATATTTAAGAGTCAAGCACCACAGGGCATCAAGATTTGGTAGGTGTTACTGGAAACAACCTAATAGATTTCTCTCAGGCAACCAGCGTTCCTAGAAAGTTGCTGTTTCTTCTAAATATCATAAGAAATGACTACACAAAGCAACACCTCCTTGATATTTCCTTGCATACTGCCTCTCATCTCTATTACATGGATGTAACCAAGGGGTTTTATTCTCTCTCATCTCTTCTTCGAGTTGCAAAGTGGGCAGTGATGTCAGCACCAAAAATTTCTACTCTACACAAACAGAACTGTTACACAAAAATAAGGACAAAATTGAATAGGAATACACAGACTATACAGGCACAGACGGTAGGTCTGTCCTGTAAATCACCACCAAAAAAGTGCCAGCAACGGTGTCTTTCCAAGTTAAATCTTCAGCGCTAACAGCTGAAGTTATGGGGTTTTTTGGTGCAGTCCAAGCAGATTTTCTTTGCAAACTGCCAGACACCGGCATGAAAGCCAGAAACAAATGAAACTTATTCAAAGGAGTCTTGCTGCATTTGCTCCTGACTACTCTGGTAGTATCAGATGCAGACTGCTCTCTAGACTGCACCATACGCTGTCCTGGAGTGTATAGCCACCCTGAAACCACACCTGCAGAGCTGTCAAGTCCCTGCTGAGCAGACCCAAAGGGTCTCGCTGATGGCCCAACTATAAAACTGCTGCTTATCCCCCTCGAGCCCTGCCATCCCTTGGGTTTGCCCATGAGGCAAATTTAAATGAATTTAAACCAGAAAGAAGGTAACGAGGAAGCTGGATTTCAAGTTATCACATGTTGGTAAAATTACTACCACTGCAGCAGATAAGACGACTAAAGAAATAACATAGACCAGTGGTCTCATATTCTGAAAAAATCCTGAAAAATTCACAGAAATGTAAAATATCTAAAAAAAAAAAAACGTAAAGTTCAGTACCCAAAGATGCTGAGTTAATAGTTATTCTGTCTTCTCAGGCACTTAAACCTTTTGTTTATCCCAACATCCTGCTGTGAAAATAGTGTGCAAATAGTAACAAATAAGTCAGTGCTCAGTTTGTACTTGTAGCTGGATTTTGCAAGTACAGCCGTTTATCCAAAACACTAAATAAGTGGTAGTTGCAGAAATCTGTAACCTTCACACCTCTACCCTCGTGGCAGAGGTTTTTTGGCAGAGGAGGAAGGGAAGAGCCTCTAACTATAGGTAGCTTGACAAGTTGCTTGATTACGTACAAGTTCAGGTACTGCCTTACCACAATATTAATAGTCCAATATTAATCAAAGCCACAGGAAGCGCTGGACTTAATTACACATTGCAGTAATCCCCACAGCAGAAGCATGAAAGGGCTTTTTCCACTAAAAAATGAACATGCAACGCTGGGCAGTCACTGCCCTGTAATGCAGCCTGCAGAAGGACAGAAGTGAAATTGTATTTGTACTTCAGTCTCGAGGAACCTGCTGTTCCTTCCAGTGTATCAGAAAACCAGATTAATCGTTTACAGGTGTATTAATATTTTTGCAAGAAAAGTTTATTCCAGAGTTAATCAGATATTTACCTGGTTGAACTTTTTTTTTTTTTTAAACCAGGGGAAGAACGATGTTGCTGCATTTGAAGCCAATACATCATGAAGCAAATGTTCTCCAGCAATTCATGTTTCCCAAGAGTTTATGTATTTAAAAAAAAAAGCTTTTTCTAAAAAAGTAAGGAGCAAATACTCAAACATATATATATATATATATATATATATATGGCATCACTTATCTTCCAACCATAAAAGACTTCCCAACTTAAAATGGTAGTGAAACAACCATATGAGACCTTCACAAACCTCGGTTTACTACGCCTGGGAGGATGTCAGCAGACGGACTATCCTAACCCTGCAAGTTTTGGAATGTGAAGTGTTTAAGTACAATATTCTCCTACATCAACACACACAGCTCTTCTGTCAGGTAACAGCTCAGTGGCTGAGGCGTTTCCTTAGGAGAGCTACTGGAGGCTAAGGGGGTGCTGGGTACTTACTGCAAGTTCCGCTGCTGAACATGGGAATTGTTTCAAACATCATCTTGTGAAAGAGCAGTGCCACTGGTCTGTAATCCAGGTGATTCTTTAACAGGTAGCTATAGTAGTACACGTAGCGTCTCTGACTGGGAATTGTCACCCCCTAAACAGAGTGAAAAACAAACATCAAAACCCATAAAGCCGTTTATTAGTGTCACTAACAAGAGCTCCTGCCCATTACCTTGGAATATAACTGAAGGCAAGGAAACCAGGAATGAAAAGGTAGCTAGAGCACCTGGAATAAACCATCATGGTTTATGCTGAGGATACCTCTGCAGCAGCTAGACACACGTCCACATCTCTTGTCCTCGTCCTGCAAAGCAGTTAGGAGGAAGCTGTTTGCACACCTCAACATCAGGCAGTTAATTACCAACCAGTCCCCAGTACGGAACAAGCAGGACACTGGTTTTCCATTTACTTTAGTTTGTTATTTCCAGACATCCATCTCAAGCAATGAGGCAAAGAATACAGATTTTTCCATATCTTCAAAACAAACACCTCAGACACTCTGAGGTCATGTAAAAAAATGGTTTCATGCTGCCGCACCTTTTTGTTTTTTTGAGGTGGGGAGGGTCAGACTAAGCAGAGGGCGACCTGAACATACTCTGATTTTTCATCAGACACAGAAAATGCATTTCAACAACAGTTTAAATCAAGAGATTCTAATTTTGTTTGCCAATTATCATTGTACTCAAGACCAACACTACCTTCTATTACAAAACGAAATGTTCTCACAACAACCGAAAGCAGAAAGTTTCATTAGTATAAGACAAATAGCCCAAACTATTAAACCAAGGACTTCACAGCTGAACTAAAACTCTGAAATAAACACTTGCTTTGAGAACATACAACCAAAGAACATTTTTATTACTGATTTTATATTGACTTAAAGCTTCAAGGGAATTGTTTTAAAGCTCTTACAACTAATACTTTCAAGCCAAACTGATAAAGATGAAAAATATTTGAATTTCCCAGAAAATGTATTAGATAGTTTATAACAGCCTGTACTATATACATGCAACAGCATCCATAAGTAAACTTCGGTATTAAAACTAAATTTGAAATTGTAATAAACTGGAGATAAACAAAAAGTTTTCATATACCAGTCCATAAGCATTTTGGTCACAAAACCTAGAACACAGTTTTTCTATAAACTGTTAGTTCTAATACCTATTCTCAGCCAAGAAGGCAGTTTTATCGCTCCAGCCAGAGACTTTTACTCACCAGAGACACAGCCTTTACCCTGAGATCTTAAGAACCAGCCACAATGAAGCAGAACAGAAAGTTCTCCATTTTCCAAAGGTCTGATTTCAAAGCAGGACACTTTCATAACAAGCTAATATTCCGATAGGAGCAATCAACACCCACTTACTTTTACTCATGAAGAATAAAGAACAGGAAAGCAGTTGAAGTGTTTTCTCCTCAAGAAGCTCGTGTTTCCCCATCTATCAATATCACCAATTCTTAAACAGACATGAGATAAGCTTCTCTAGTCCCTACACCAGTTTCACAGGGCACTGCTGACCTGTGCAGACATCAAAAATTGTCAGGTGCTGCTCCTGGTTCTCCCCTCCGTGTAGCACAGGCAGTATTATGAAGAATAAACATTTTTGGAAGTAATACTCCCATATTCACTTTAATACCACGCCCTACTGTGAAAGTAAAGCCAAAGCTGCAGCCTCAGACCAGGCTTCAGGTTTAACGGAGGTTATCACTTGAGTATATCAAACAAACAGGCATGACAACCGATCGGCTCTGACACATCGGACATCTCATTCTACCCTGCTCAGAGTCATTCTGAGATTTCCTCGCACAAAATAATTGGTTTACATTTCCTGTTCAGTTATAACACTGTTAGGAGCTGTTCCTAAAAACACAACAGTATGACGGTCAAAGAATGCTCCTGAATGGATCATCTCCAACTGAAGCACTTGGATAGCTGTTCCCAACTGACACGTATCCATTGAGCAGACTCTGCTTCCTTCCAAGTCTAATCCTTACCATAAAACCCTTCAAAGCAGAAGCAGGAATAAAGACAGACCTTCTCAAGCTGTAGGAAGGTAAGTTGTCAGGCTTTGTCATCACAGTACTGTTTCGGTGTACAGAAAGCAGAAGCAGGAATAAAGACAGACCTTCTCAAGCTGTAGGAAGGTAAGTTGTCAGTCTTTGTCATCACAGTACTGTTTCGGTGTCCATCTTAAGGAAAAAACAGGCAATAAGCTGACAATTTCAAACAGTGGAAGCAGCAGCTCTTTTTTAGAAGACTTTTTTGGTGGTTTACTTCTGCCCCTGCTCTGGAAACAGGCTGGACAGTTCTTTATCCAATTTCAGAGAAAATTTTGTCTCCCTTGATTCAAAGAGAAAATAGAAATCAGTCCTGGTCTACTACAGTAGTGGTGACCAATAGACACAACCACTTAGCCAACACTTTCTGATCTTTATCATCTCCTTCTGAAAAAGTTCTCCCCACTGCACTATGATGAGTTACAAAAGTCAGAGGAGGCAGCTTACAGACAAAAAACCAAACCCCAAACCAACAGGTTTTGGTCAAAGACGGACTTTTAGACTCAGTCCTGCAACATCTTACTCCTTGCTACCTATCCCAGGATGACAATACATCAGACTGTCCAGCAACAGTCAGCCTCATCTACACCAACCTCACTCAATGGCACAGAGGCCTCCACAAAGCTTCTTCTCCCAGCAGGCACTTGGGAAAAGCTTGCTACAGAAGCACTCAAGGTTATTCTCTTGACTAATGAGTCATACTTCCTCTTGCAATTAGACTCACACTTCCTGCCGGCATGGACTAAACCCTCTTGAGAATCGCTTTGCCGTGCACGTTAAGCAACAGCAATTTTAGCTACGCTACCCTGAGCGCTTGCTTTAAACAAAGAAAATCTGGTACCGAATTAAAGCCAGTTTTCCTTCATCATACCTATGTTGGTCCAGCAACAATGAAAAAAAACCCAGACTCAAATATTTTATTGTCCCAAGGTACAAACAGCTCTTTTGATGTCTCATCTCAACTCAGGAAGTCAGTTATGTAAAGGTGTGGTGAAGTGTCAAATCAGAGAGCAGCACTTGACATAGAACACTGAAATATGTGCTGTAGGGGAAGAAAAAGCTCCCGGAACCTGTGCTGTTATATACCTGTTGATACACACCACTTTAAGGATTCTATGAATCACACTGTCCACATCACGATAACCGTGCTCAAATGGAGCTGGGAAAAATAAAAATCAAAATCAACTCTTCCAGCAGAGACATCGAAACAGAAACAAAAGTTGCTCCTCGTTAGAGACAATATTTACAGTGAAGCTGAACAAGGGTCTTAGTATTCCTGTTTACAGTGTTCTCCATTACCTCAGACATGCCAGAGGTACCACACACCAAGATGCAGAAATATTACCCTTTTTTGCAAAAGCGGAACTGAGGTACAGCATGCTTTACCCTCTGCTTGGTAAGTTTTGTAGTTTCCATCATATTTTATCAAGCTCTTTAGATAATCTTTACCAGTGGGAGTAATCTGCATTGTTTATTCATCTCATCACTCATTTCCAAAAGCCACAAAGCTTTGATGGGAAACCTTGACACCATCTCCACTCTGTTATTACACCACAACTATCTTCTCAGCAGCACATGGAATAAGGGCTCCATGTTGTAAAGAGTTCTTCACTCCTTCCAGTAAATTAATAGCCAAACTCTAAGATTCTGTATGCGATACTTCTGCTCTCCAGAGCCTTCAAACATGAAGCTCTGCTTATCAGAGGTCTACACACCATGAAATTAATACTTTATGCAAGTAGTACAGGAACACAAAGAACTCTGTACTGGAGTAGGCTCAAAGTGACCTGCTGGGACAATCCTCCTGGGCTGCTCTACCAACATACACATGGAAACCATGGAAGATGAGCAGAGAAGCTTGCTGAAGTGACCTTGCAAGTCACACTTTACTATATTTGGAGAAGATTTTGAATAAGGAGGTTAAATGCCCATTAAATCAGGCATAACCATAGCAGGAAGGTCCAACAGAGTTACTGCTAAGTCTGCCCATACAAATGACTAGGTCTCAACAGAAAGCTCTTGTAGGACCCATGAACATCATTTCTCTGATATGACAGCCTCCCAATTCTCCTCAGAAGTACCAGAAACTAAATGGCAGCACCTCATGAAGCAGGCTCTGAGGCAGCCAGCGTCTAGTTATTGAAAAGGAGCATCCAACAGACTCTTCCAGTACAGATATTCAACTGTAACATGCATTGCAACGACTACACATCTCTAAAACGTCGCCACAGAAGAGAATCTGAGGAGATGCACAACTCATCCATTCAGGCAAAACAAGCTAGACGAATCCTCTTATTTGGGCTGAAAATGCTGAACAAGAAAGTTCACTCATCAGCCGCCCATTTGATGCCACACACAACAGAACGCTATTTAAAATAAACCGTCCAGATCTTCTTGGACAGGAGATGGAAAAAAAACCACTGGTTTAGTATTGTGACTAATTGCTGCTGCTGCTGCTTAGGGAAGCTTCTTCATTTAGAACCAGGCTGATCCAACAATGTTAAAGCTGAATCAAACCGGATATCACAACGGAAAGTATTTCTTCAAGGGCTCGACTACTCAAATTGACCTCATGCAAGAAAAGCATAAAGATACAAGTAGGAGAACAGAAGAATAGAAACCAGCTCACCTTCTTGTCTCTGGTCCTCACTTCTCCATAGAAATCTAGGGCTTCTTGAGCCTTTAAAAACTTGCCTCGATGCAACAAATATGCACATATCATTACACCAGTTCGTCCCTTTCCAGCTTTACAGTGGATTGCTGCAACATGATTGTCATCTTCACTTAGCCATTGGTCAAGATCTTCACAAAAAGGTTTGATAAGCTCTAGTTGTGGTGGGTTATGGTCTTCAAAAGGGTACTGTGCAACTGCAATGAGAAGTAGTAATTTATCAAAATCTCCAGAGGAAATTACAGCAAGTTCAACGAGGCAGGTCAACTTTGTAACAAGCATGCAAAAAATTAACTTCCTAAATAAAGCCCCATCTTACATATAGATATGTAAATGTTTTATTCCAATTATTATTCAGCAATGTACCGCATATTATACACGTCACAGACATTTCTCTAGTAACACATAAGCAAGCATCCTGCTACGTGAATAGACTATTTCACACCGCTACTGAAATGAGTCGCACAGACTCCGTATCTTACATCACAAATTCTCTAGAATTGAAGAGTGCACTGGCACAAAGAATAACCTTGTGAAAACCCATTACAATACCTAAAATAAAATACCTAACAATAATTAGGATAGATGCTGAGGGACAACAGGGCCAGATCTCAGCTGCTGATCAGACAACATGAATTTGGCCAAAAAATTCTGAGCACGGTTGGGAACAAATTGTCAGAATTTGCTCAAAGGTGTTTTGAAACAAAAAAAATTGTGTATTAAAAATGGTAATCAAAAAAGAAATTTCATGTAAGGCACTTGCAATACTTGTGGGTTTTAAATTCAAACCACTGAACAAAGTTGTCTTTTTTTTAATACGGATATAAAAACACATGCAAACATCTAGAGATGGAAAGAATTTCAAGAGAGCAGGCAGGAAATGGAGGAAAACTCAAGAGAACAAAAAATAAACAGTAAGCAGAGATGAGCAGCCAAACGAGCGTCCCAATCTTTTAGGACCTCAGATGAGGTGCCAGACCATGCCATGCTGACTGGCAGAATGAGAGGGCTGTACTAGTTCCATCAGGAGAACAGCAATTCATAAAGCGCACCTCATTTCTGTCGACAGACTCGGGATTTTATAAATACAACTCTGGTTCACTTGAAAATTCTCAGCTAGAAATACCATTTCCTTTTCTCATCTAAAAATGAACGCATTTCATTTTTTGGCAAATGTTTGCATTCGTTTTGTAAGTACTACTCTCTTGTCACACACACAAGGCTCCTTTTGATGAATCCCCAAGGACTTAAAGATCAGAGAGCAAGGGATGAAGTTCTACAACTGCTAAATTACTGCAGCACAAGTCCAAAGCCTTTTGGAGGGACCCACAAGGACAGTTTATTCACCCACAGTACAGATCGCCCACGTAATCTCCCAGAAGACCAAACAGGGAAGCCTGATAAAAGTGAATCATCTTTGCTAAAGAAGCAGCAAAGGTTAACAAACATGAACACACACTAATAAATTCTTCCACGTGGAAGATCAAAGGACTCCCTCCACAAATGATCGTTTTATGTGAACTTAAAGATGTCACTTTTTGCAGTAGAATGTAAACTAAAGGAGAAATTTACTTAGAAACCCCTAAGAGAAGAAGCTGTTACGAGATGCTGCAAATTTTCCGTACAACTTCCAGTGTTTCTTAACTATATCCAGTAATGATCTCCAGAAAAGGAGACAAAAGTAGTCCTGAAAGAACAGCCTGGAAAATCCCAAGCAGTAACGGCACACTGAAGATGCTCTCCAAGATTTGGGATCAAAAGCAAACCTTGTGTTATTTTCTTCAAAAGGTGGAATGAGGTGTCCTGTGATGCTGCAGAGGGATTATAGGTCAGAAAGCAACCTTAGGAAACATTAAGCTGCACAATCTTGAGCAGGTCCTCCACAGATTTTGGTTCCTAACACTGAAGCATGCAGCATGGAGACCAGTTCTGATTAGTGCCTCCAAGCTCCTAGACGTTGCAAGAAAATCCCATAGCACATAAAGGAGTTAAAAAACCAAGAAGGAAAGCTTCTGGCAAAGCAGAAGGTAATTTTCAGCATGGAAGTACTTCAGAAACTGCAAAAACCTTAGACAGAAAGCTAGCATCCAAAGAAGATGATGAGCTTTCAATGTTTGATTCTGAATTTGATGCAAGCACATACAAGTTGGATAAAGACCTACTATGGTGGTTCATGCTAAGTGAACAACTAAGAGATTCCCTTTGAAATTCATTCACTTCAGATTTTGAAAATATCCTTGGACCTAATTTGATGTTTTAAAAATATCCTTGTATCTACTTTAAAACTAGATTAGAGATAAGGAGGAGATTCCTCACTGTGAAGGTAGTGAGACACTGGAGCAGGTTGTCCAGAGAAGTTGTGGGCGCTCCACCCCTGGAGGTGTTCAAGGCCAGACTGGATGAGGTTCTGAGCAACCTGGTCTAGCTGGAAGTGTCCCTGCCATGGCAGGGGGGTTGGAACTAGATGATCTTTAAGTTTCCTTCCAACTCAAACCATGCTATGATTTTTAGAGCAGAACTGTTCCTATGCTAAGGAAAGTCCTAAGTCACCAATCTGGTTGTCTAAAGTAAAAGTCTGAAGATGAACACAGCTCCCTACAACAGTGTCTTATGCGGAGGAGCTGTGAAGGTGCCATCACAAACAACATTTCAGGCTGGGATTGACAGTGAAGGGGATCTGAGCACTCATGTAATAAAAACCAAATTAAGTCAAGCACATGTTCTGAGCATATTAGAAGCACATCCTTCTCACTTATGCCTTTACTCCTCTCACCCGAAGTATCACTCAAGCAGATCTTAAGCTACTTTTTTTTGTGGCTTCTATGTATCAAGTAAGGTTTCAGGACACCGTCATGCAACATTGTAAGAGCAAATGGGAAGCGAAGACAACTTCAACATGACAATCTCAAGTCTTTCTATATTCAGACAATGTTCTAAACATCCTCTTTATAACTAGAAGGATGGTTTAGAATAGTAATAATAAAAAAGAAGTTGAGCCCTTGCTATGATATAAATTAAGCCAGTAAGGCAAATATTTGTCTCTCAATTACATACACACAAGTGTTCCTTATCTACCCAAGCGTTCTGAAGCATTGCATGAAGACTAACTACAAGCTCTACTGCTGTGAGCAGAGATGTTCCTCTGCACAAAGGATAAAGGTGAATCTGCATTTATTTATTACCTAGAGAGTTAACACTGACAAAGCAGGTCCATCAAGTTTCTACTCACCAAGGGTCTCATCAAAAGGAGGCCCTAAAAGTTTCCCCACTGGTTCTGGTAGTTCCTCAAAGAGTCTAAGAATCAACTCAAAGAGGCATCACATGGGATTTTTTTTTTTTTAAAGCAACAGAAGATTTGTTCCAGATCTTCAAAAACTTGTTTTACGTGATGTTTATATGTTATATAGTGGCAGCAGCTTAAGTGTTCTCACCATTTAAGTGATGATTCTGCAGAAGCAGACTTCTCTAAGCTTCACATCTGAATTTTACAGTAAGTTTCCACACTAAGCTGAACAGAAACTTCTACATAATCCATTTGGCAAAAATTTTTGCAACAGTAAACTTCCGTGGCCTTATTAGATCTTCGTCTAGTTAACTGTCAGGAATATACTTTTTTGAAAGTATCAAGAATATTGCAAGTTTCTCCAATGACTCAAAGCAATCTGACATAATTCCTCCTGTCCAATCTCCTACATTACTATTCATCAGCTCCTCCTTCAGACCTTAATTCAGAAGCACTGGAGTTTAAAGAGAAAAAACACGTAGCAGGCAGTAAAAACTTACCTCTGCAATTAAATTTGGCAGTGTCATAATGTCTTTCAGCACATCTGAAAGAGAGACAAGAGTTCAAGACAAGTCTCTGAGGCACTCCCAACATCTGTCACACCATGAAACACATAGAACAACATATGATAAAATCATGGATACCCATCACCTTTATGACTTAAAATTATAGCTGGAGGTTACACACAGAAAAAGGACTTTGTTGCAGATCTATAGTGTTGCTTGCTAAAACATAAGTTATTTTACTGAAGAGCTATTACTTACCTTACGGTAGTTGTAGCCCATCAGTATGTTTTAGTCAGCGTGACTCTCAGTGGAGACATTCCCCCAGGTAATGCAACACATCATTAGTTTTTAACAGTTCCAGCCTCTCCAACAGTTGTATGCTCCTAAAGAGCAGATGGCTGTGGCCTTTATCCAATTGACTCTGAACTCAAAGCACGTGTCAAGATGCCTCAACACCAACATGGGTGCTAGGGGTGACGGGGATCACAAGGACACGTCAAAGCCCCTCGACTGCTACAACCTAAGCAAGCCTCTTCCTCCCACTGCAGGACCACAACAGACAACTGAAAGCACCGCTAAATATTGTAATGGAGATGACTTGTACCAAGCAGCGACTGCGACACTGCTTTTCAACTCAGTATTTGTTCTTGAAATTAGGTGAACCAAAAAAAAAAAAAAAAACAAACAACACCCCAAAAGGCCAGTCAGCCAGTTTTCCTCACAGATCCTGGAAAATGGCACATTTCTGAAGGCTTTGGAGTTGAATTGCTATCTCACTGCTCTGTAAGCTAGGTCACATGTAGGGGTAAGGGGAAAGAAGGCAAGAAGTGGATGCCCTCCACAATTTTTCTCGGAGCTGCTCTCCACAGGCAAAATGGTTGGTCCCTACAAAACGCAAGTGAAAATGCAGTTCAGAAAGGAAAACAAGAACAATCCTGCCTCAAAACAACAGGCCTCCAGGTTGAAACACAATCACTGGGAGTCATTTTGGTAGACAAAACACATCTACATCTTCTGTTCTGATTCCATCCTACATGGAGCTTAACTTGACACTTTCACACGTACTTTTAGGCTCCTACTTGTACGACTGTTGCGCCTAAATGGAGCCTCGCATGTGCTGCATTGAGCTTTGTCCACGAGACCACACACTGGGGACAGAAGCGAGTCTGCTGGGGTTGCACATGTGCTCAGCACTTCCCTTTCTCTGAATTCTAGAGCCTTCTCAACTCTAGCCTCTGCTTGGGAAAAGCATGGCACAGTTTTTACAGCTCTGATCACGCTGCTGGTGCTTTCGCTGGGTCAGGAGTGGTACAGCGCAGGTTAAGCTGGCTGGTAGCACTCAAAAAAAACATTATCTGCACTCGAGCCTTTGTGAAAAAAGGTTAGATATGGTACGTACACCCAAGATGGGAGTCACAACACCTGGAGCGGCTACCAACCATGCTGTGTAAAGCCTGTTACAAGCTAGTCAGCATCTGAACTTTGGAAGTTGGGCCTGCTAGGAAGGAAAGCAGTTAACAAAAAGCATCTTATTCAAGAAAGTTTCCTTCTTCCTTGAAAGAAACACCCAGTTCAACGGGGTAGTAAGAGATTAAAGTCTTCAAAACATTAAAAGGAATTCCCCCCCCACATGTGGGGAAAAAAGCCTTTAAATTTTGGAGTTTTAGAGAGTATCAAGTAGAATACAATAAGGGATAAAAAAAAAGTGTTGCTGATACCAAGGATAGAAAGTGAGCGCAGAACACAGCCATGTTACTATCACAGAATGGTTTGGGTTGGAAGGGACCTCAAAGATCACCTAGTTCCAACCCCCCTGCCATGGCAGAGACACCTCCCACAAGACCAGGTTGCTCGAAACCCTGTCCAACCTGGCCTCAAACACATTCAGTGTTGGGGCATCTACAGCCTCCCTGGGCAACCTGTGCCAGCTACTCACCACCCTCAGAGTGAAGAACTTCCTTACATCTGATCTAAATCTCTCCTCCTCCTGTTTAAAGCTGTTGCCCCATGTCCTGTCACTACAAGTCCTCATGAAAAGTCCCTCCCCAGCTTTCTTGTAGGCCCCCTTCAGATACTGGTAGGCCGCAATGAGGTCTCTCTGGAGCCTTCTCTTCTCCAGACTGAACAACCCCAACTCTCTCAGCCTGTCCTCACAGCAGAAGGGTTCCAGCCCACTGATCATCCTCATAACTCTCCTCTGGCC
>JAVSBS010029379.1:0-23823 GCA_033124195.1 Coracias cyanogaster | reverse complement strand
TCTACTTCCCCCTGCCTCACTATGGACAAGGACACCTCTCAGTCAACCAGGTTGCTCAAAGCCCCATCCAGCCTGGCCTTGAACACCTCCAGGGATGGAGCATCCACCGCTTCCCTGGGCAACCTGTGCCAGGGTCTCACCACCCTTAGAGTGAAGAATTTCCTTCTAATTTCCAGCCTAAGTCTACTGTCTTCCAGTTTGAAGCCATTACCCCTTGTCCTATCACTACAGTCCCTCCCCACCTTTCTTGTAGGCCCCCTTCAGATACTGGAAGGCTGCAATGAGGTCTCCGAGGAGCTTTCTCCTCTCCAGGCTGAACAAGCCCAACTCTCTCAGCCTGTCCTCACAGCAGAAGGGTTCCAGCCCACTGATCATCCTCATAACTCTCCTCTGGCCCTGCTCCAACAGGTCCACGTCCTTCTTGTGTTGGGGGCTCCACAGCTCTCTTATGGGGAGCTGCATGGAAGAAATGCAGACCTCCAGATCTTACTGGACAAAACACACTCTCGTTTCATGACATAAGACACATGTGACTTGTATCTTCAGCAGAGACCCCGCTGACACACACACTCTGGGGCGTGTTTCCATTACTATTAGATCTGTAGTGCAGCCAGATCTCCAGATGAAACCTGGACATTTTTTTGGATGCTGGCTTTGGCATGCTACTTGTAATTCTCTTCGTGATTCACGTAAGTCTAAAGCGACCCAGATCGTAAGTGCTACCAGCCAGACATCTTTCTGACCATAACCATGAGCCCACTAACAACAGGACTATAGGCTATGAAGAAGATGGCAGCCAAGGCCAAAGCCCAACCCCATGAACACAGGAGTACAAGAAAGTATACACATAAAATCCACATTGTTCATGACAGCTCCTTCCTTTATCTGCCTGTAGGACAGTTAAAAGAAATAAACTGGAAAAGATGGAGATTATTACAACGGGGAAGCTAATAATTTGAGAGTATGTGAAGTTAGGGGAAAAAAAGTGTTAAAATAAGTACTGAAGAAATAGCAAAGGGTTAAAGGACCAGATGAGAAAACCAACACAACCAATTAAAAAAGTGAAACTACTCAAACATTCACTGGGAAATTAAAAGCCAAGATGCAAGGATGAGGCATTACTGACATCATTTAAGCATCAGTTCAGAAAAATCCCTCAAAAGCCTTTTAAATAAAACTGCCTTAACTTCAAGTAACTGCTACCTTAAGGGAACTCAACCCCATGACAGCATTTGAAATAATTCTGAACATAATCATGTAACTCCTCTGAACTCCCACGTCCTTCTTTTAAGTACAGATAATAGGTTAATTATTTACAAAGAATCAGCTTAATCTGAAGAGGTGCTGTTCTCCAAAATACCTGAAGGCTGCAATTTCTTCTCATCTCATGACCAAACATTGCAATAATTCACCTAACAGCTTTTATGTGCTTAACGTGTATTAATTTTGCCAGCATAAAGATAAATTGATAACCTGGCCTCTCTAGGTGGAGACACACAGTTTAAAAACCACGTTTTCCAAGATGTGCAGTAGCCACTTGAACCTTAACTGATTGATGTTCTGGGCCCCTCACAACAAGAAGGACATTGAGGTATTAGAGTGGGTCCAGAGCAGGGCAAGCAAGCTGGTGAAGGGTCTAGAGCACAAGTCTTGTGAGGAGCACCTGAGGGACCTGGGGGTGTTCAGCCTGGAGAAAAGGAGGCTCAGGGGAGACCTCCTCACTCTCTACAGCTCCCTGAAAGGAGGCTGTAGTGAGGCAGGGATTGGTCTGTCCAACCAAATAAGCGATAAGACAAGAGGAAATGATTCCAGTTGAGCCGAGGGAGGTTTAGATTGGATATTGGGAAGAACTTCTATACTGAAAGGGTTGCCAGGCATTGGAACAGTTTGCCCAAGGCAGTGGTGGAGTCTCCATCCCTGGAGGGATTGAAAAGCCGTGTAGATGTAGTGTGATATGGTTTAGCCAGCATTAGGTTAATGACTGGACTTAATGAGGTTAAAGGTCTTTTCCAATACAGGCAACTCTGTGATTCTGATTCCGTTTTGAAGCTAGCAACAATGAAAATCAATTGGGGGGGGGTGCTGCACCAAAACCTGGAAAGTTAGAATTTTTAAATAAGAACTTGGAAGACAAAAACATCTGGCACATCTGGATAAGTTCTTTCTACAGTTAAAAACTCATATATCAGGAATGTAAAGGTTAAAAGCATTTGTCCCATCACAGCTCTTTCACTTAAAAACTATCAAGTTGTTCCTGTGTAGGGTTGGGTGATTGGGTTTTGCTTTTTTCTGAAGGAGGTTTCTAATACACGGCAAAGTGTCAACTTTTCAAGTACTACCTCCCTGAGATGCACAGAAGCCTCACTAAACTCCTACTTTCCAGTCAAGCCTTCCAGTTGCCTCTCAAGCCAACTGGAAACAAGCAGCTCATTGGGCAGCTCCCCAAACCCTGATCCTGGAAATGCAATTTTACATGATACAGATCTCTAGCACTGAGCTCCAGAGGACTTTAAAGGGAGATATCCAGAAAGTCACCTCTTCAGAGGGCCGCATCTACATGCTGAAGGAGCTATCAGCTACTCTAGGAACCGCTGTCCTTCCCACCCAGAGGTGCTACCAAGACAACATTTATGTATTAGAAGCTCTCCAGGATGTTAGTCTTTTAAGCTGCAGAAAACAGTGCTACCGAACTGTATGAAAGGTGGCCAACAAGTTTATTTTAATGCATATTTTATTTACATATCTTTTTCTGTCCCATCCTACCACAGGCTTTACAGACAACTTCAGTATAGAATGTCTCAGCTTCTAGTATCATCAGATATAGATGATACTAGGAAAGAGAGTTGCTTGATATATAATATTTCGATTCATTTAGAGGCATATTTAAATACTTATTTTTAATGACTGACAGATTACAATGTAATGCATTGGCTGGACTTCCATACTACTGTAATTTTTCCATTAATTGCAGATATTAGAAACATTCGTTTAAACAATAAAGCCTTAACAGCTCAGAGAATCAATAAATCTTCCACTTAAAAAAAGGGAAAAAATGAGGGGTAGGAAAACCATGACCTACTTTTCTACAGCAGCTGACAACATCAAATCATTGCTAGAAATGAAATTCACCTAAGCTAACTTATAAACATGATCCAGGAACAATAAAAATTTAAAAAAATTCTTTCTGTATCAACAAGCAGCTTTCTGTCTAACTAAATTTTCAGAGGAAAATATTAACACTTAGAGAAGTGAGAAACCATCACATTGAAAATGCTATTGCAGCAATTGGGAAAGTAATAAACAGAGGCAGTCAAGAGTGAGGAAGGAAACAGAACTTGGGTACCAATACAGTTTGATTAAAAAAAAAATAATAAAGAAAAAAACAGGAAAATATTCATTTGGCAATTTCTTCACTGCAGCCACTAATGCATGACCAGAAAGCCTGCTGTGAATTACTTTTCACTTTTTAATCACATGGTACAAGCTCCAGATGGGCTGGATGCCAAGTCATTTAAAAGCGTTCAAGTAATATGAATATACACCAGCATTTCATTTAACCTCACTCGGCACCACTAAATGAAGTAACAGCACTCTTAATCAGCCTTAATTGTTTTAAGAAATGTGCAAAACATCTCCAGCTCCGCTTCGGGACAGCAACAAGCCACTTTCACCCACAAGCTATTTTTAGACCTCAATATTTTGGAAAAATACATCGAGAAGAGCATACTTACAGATTGTATATCTTGTAATGGTTTTTGTGCTTCGAGTCCAAAAACCTTAAGTAAGAAAGAAAAAAAAGAGCACGTATTAATATACATTGCGATAATGCTGACCTTAATTTGCAGCATCGTTAAAGCACCATCCAGCACGTGCAGTTCTGCATTCCGAGTCCCGGCTGGCCCTGCAGCTCTTCAAAGTCAAGGAGGCAGCGTGCTGCAAACCTTACTCACAGAAAGAATCCAGTAGTACGACTAAGAGTACCTATGCAGCTGAGGACACCAAGGTCAGAGAACCATTCATTGTACGGACCAATCGCACTGATTTTTTTAAGATATCAATATAATAGGCTGAGGAAGCATTGCTTATTTTTAAACCGGAAAGCATTGATTATACAAGGTAAGCACTTCCAATTTAATCATCTATGCAAAATATTGTCACAGCACTACTTCCAGTAGAAAAAAAAAAAAAAGCAGTGAAAGTAACTTTGGTTTTCCAGTTAGACCAGCCAGAAATATTTATTTGAATTCCAGGTTTTTAAAACTGCCATTATTTGCCCCTGAAGCCTGAGGACAGTGCCTGATGACATTCTGGGTTCATAAAGGAGGAAGACCACTATGCTTTTTCACACTCATTGCATTTTCACACTCACTTTGTAACAGAAACTTCCCATAAGTGCCACCTCGGAAAGCCAAACTGCAAAGATGATTCATCAAAATTGCCATGATTATATATGATGTGACACCTTGCAATGCTCAAAAAGAAATAACATACAAATGTTCACACTTAACATCATCAACAGTGTGTATCTGCACGTCAGCCAGAAGGAATTTAATTAGCCATGACAGAACATGCTGTTCAAATTGAAAAGAAACACTAGCTGCTAAAATCCTGGAAAGCTCAAGCAAAAAAAAAAAAGCTCTGGTTATCAGTCATCATATTCCAGAAGAACCTAGAACTCTGTGGTTAAACCCATGCGTTAAACTAGGAACAGATGTGCAGTGTTGAGTAGAGATTCCGATTTCACTGGCACAAGTACCTCCTGACTCCCACTGGTGCCCCTGCTGGCAGGCTTTGAGAGGCAAAGGAAGATGGTGGACATGGTGGTTTGCTTCAGGAGATATCCCTGCTTGTTTAAAACGTGCTGGAGAGGGAGAAGAGCTGACTCTGCTTCTGCCAGGAATATCCACAAAGCTGAGGATAAGCTTTCAGGCAAGTATTTTTCTAAGGACAGAAGTCCATCCAAAACCCCTCAAAGCGCCAGTCACAGCAACCAGCCAGCAGCCCAAGTTGTACTTCTCGTACAGCGTCAGCATTTAAATTTGTCAGGATACCAGCTCTTCAGAAAAAGCCCAAAGGCATATCCTGGCTTAATACCAATTGCTCCAGAGCTCAGATACATTGAATTTCTGCACAAGAAGTCCTCACAAAAAAAATTCTGCAATAAAAACATGATAGGAGCAGGTGAGGACCTGCCGACTGCAACATGCAGAGTGCGGCATGGTCCCATTTTAGGCATTATTCTCCTTTAAAAATAGGTAGCAACAAATGTAACACTACTTGAGCATCCGGTTCCCTACAGCAACTTAATTTACATCTCTCTAATTTGAATCTTGTTGATTATACTTTTAGGTGATCACTACTCACTTTGATCAGTGTTCATGGACAACTTAATATGTAGTCATTCCCTCCCACAAGTCTAATTGACATATCTACATACTTCACCAATAAAATCTGTTTTCCTTAAAGTAGAAGCAACCACAATCAATGCTGTGAATGGAAGCGGGTCTTCAAAGACTAGTGCCTTATTATTTATCTGGATTATTCCCACGTTATTTATCCTGAGTCCAGCCTTTGCCCCTGTCCTACAATTTCCAAAGGTGGAGTCCATCAGGTACCACATCTTTCACATACATGCAATGCCCACCTCAACTTCATGAAGAGGTGGCTACGACTGCTGCTGAAGTTTGCTAGATAGTGGGAGCTTGTGGGACAACCCTTAACTGTCCCAGAAGGATGGCAAAAGCTTGATCTTGTGTGCAACGATACAATTAGCCAACGCCTCTGATAATTCTAGCAGAGACATATGTATTCTGCAGGAGTATTTACAGATTGCTACGCTGAAGCTCGCCGATATGAGCGGCTCTGGGGAAGCGACTTCTCACTGCCACGTGACAGGGCAAGGTGGCTCCTGCAAGCCTAGTCAAATCCAGCCTCTGACATTTTTGGTGCTGTTCATGGATAGTGAGCTTTGTCACGACGGTTAAATATGCAGAACCAAAGCCCACGGGAACTCATTGGAAGCTAACTGCAGCTGTGCAGAGAAGTCACTGCCTCCAGACAACTGATTCTCAATTGAGGGTTACAATTTCTCCCTGTGTGGGAACGCAGGGGCTTTCTCAACTCATTTCTGTACAAACCCAGATGCAAACAACCATCAGTGAAATTTAGGCAGCACTAATTCCACCTGCCAGCCATTACGAGAAACTTGCTGGGGCATCTCAAAGCTGGAAGCAGCACCTTCTTGCCTGGATACACCCATTTCTAACTTCACTGCATAACTGTGGCCCTCACTGCGTTATCCCCCCATCCCCAAACATCAAATCTCTTGTAGAGCTACTGAACTTAGAACCTCAAATGCCCAAGATCTCAAAAGTATCGTGCATGACTTCAAATCAGAACGCAGGATCCTAAACACACCGACATTTGGCAGCTTCTGCCAAGTATTTCAGTTTTTAATGCAGCCTCCCACGCTACATTCTCCAGGAAGGGTGTTAACAAATACCAACAACACTCACAAAGTACATCTTCCACAGTTGTATCCAGCAGTTCTGAGTAGGGAACTTTATTTGATGTTAAAAATGACAACCTGTAGGGTTTGGTTTTTTTTTTTTCATAAATGTGCTATAAAGCATCGCTAGCAGTAAAGAATTTTAGCCAATTCTCCTCTTTGTCCACAGGCAGATATAAAAGCCTTTATCTAAAGTCACTCCTATTTACTACTTTAAATCCCAATTAAATTATCAAGCATGTCATTTATCAACTGAAGAGACAATATGGGTAAATCTATTCTGCAATGCCATCAGCTGAGGAAACTCTTGACACTGAACAGAGGCATGGACAACATCTTTCTAAAAGCCAAGAACCTCCTTTTAGTCCAACATAGTTCCCTGAAGCCAACTTTTCATGCTAAAAAGCAGATTACATGTGTTCGAGATCAACCCAGAACAGCAGCCTGGCCTAAAATTCATGAAAACATAATTTTTGTCGTTTCCAACATTTTTCAGGAAAGCAAATATGGCAATAAGTATGAGATACAAAAACCTTGTGATTTCTACAAGTCAGAACACACGTCCTTTCCTTCGCAGGACATCAATGACCTCAGAATAGGATGCCTCCGATTTACGAGAAAAAGGAAAAGAAAAAGAAAGCCTTACCTTACTACATCGTCAATGTTGTTCCGGTATACTCCTTCGAGCCTCTCCGCAGGAAAACCCATAGCAATTATGTTTGGATAAATATCTGAATAGGTGAGTTATGGAAGCATTTGTAAAGCATGTGAAATTCCTAAAATAGCATTAAATGGACATAAATCAAAGGTTTAACTGTATCCAAGTGAGAGGAACAATTCTGACTCCCACATGCAAATAATTCCGCTTTATGTATGTAGCAATAAGGGATCTTTTCCAAAAAAGTGAGAAAAAGGTTGGAAAAAAAAAAAGAGGGAAATTTTGGACAACCAGTACTTTGAGCAAGGAAATCTATTTACATCTCAAACATAAGTTAGGAGCAGTTTCTGTTTCTGGAAGCTGATGGCTGCCCACCCAGAAGGCAAGCCATTAGAAAAGCTGAGACAAGTAACCTGCTTCCATCATACATCCCCTCACGAGGATCACACAGATACTATGTGCAGGTCTTTCTGCTGTTTCAGTGGCCTATTAAATCCAACAGGAAATAATTGGAAAAAAATCCCAAACTATTAAAATAGTCTGTGTGACTAAATTGCAAGAGGTTCCATATTACAACCCATGCTCAGGTCCCCAAGGAGCTCAAAATAGGGGTACCACGCAAAGTAAAAAAAAAAAGCGCATTTCAGGCATTCAAGGCTACAGAAACACCTTTTTTTTTTTTAACCTCTTTCGATGATTTCTACATAACAGACCACTACAGCAGCTGCTAAGGTAGCTCTGAATGCTTAAACGTAACATAGTGCAATAGATGGGAATGTACAGATCTGGAAAGGATTACATAGATTAATAGAAAAACCCAACAAAACAATTCCCCACTTATGGAAAAATATTCTAGTTTCTTATTTGGAACTACCTGTAATTCACTTGCCAAAAACAACCTTTAAGGATAAATAACACTTAGAAAAAGTACCTCTTAGCAAAACCAAATTAGCCCAAAGGAAAAAAGGCCAAATAAGAAAATCATCGGTTTACATCTAGACCCAAAATATGAAGACTTCACAACAAATGGCTAGGAAATTCCTGATATCTGTTCTCCTTTTATGGTTTTAAACAGAACTCAAGAAAAGCAAGCACTCCCAAGTTTTAAACGCTATTAGAAATTAGAATGTAGTGGAGAAGCTTCACTGAAAAGCAAACCAGAAATGAAACTAGCAGCTCGAACACAGACCATACCCTGCCACATTAACATACTCCTCCTCAAGCTAATTTTAGAAGGAGTAAGAACAAAGCACAATATGTTTCAAGTTGGCCCCGCTTTAAAAAAGGGGCTTGAAATGGGTGATTTCCAGAGGTCTCCTTCAACCGAAATTATTCTTGAATTGTAAGAATAGTTTATTTTTGTCCTCTTAAACCTAAATATTTAAAAATTTTAAGAATTGCTTTTATTTTTACGGTTAAAATAGAACAAAGCTTCAAAGAGTAAACATCAGAATGGTTATGTCAAAAAGTAACTATCGGAAGATGTTGCAGCAGCTTCCAAGATATTATTCCAGTTCCTTGTACGCAAAGAAAAGCCTGAAGTAGGATACAAACTACTTTATTCCACCCTTGCAGAATTCCTCCAAGCACAGGGAAGCAGTGCAGACTGAGCTCTGCACTTACCTAGTTAACTAGAAGACTTAACTGAATACACGGAAATACGGTTTTCTACTCACAAAAAAAAAATTGCGTTTTGTAATCCAAGTACTATTTGTTTGTAATCCAACTGGACTATTCAAAAGATTATTTATGCAGATTAGAAAAATATGAAAGCTTTTGAAATATCCCCAAAAATATCTGTAGCTGCATTAAATGCACTGAAAGGGGTTTATGTCTGGGTTCCAATTCATTCTAGGCTTGCTTAAACCCTAGAAAAAGCTTATCTTGGAAAAAAAAGAACACCATTAAGCTACTTTCAGAGCCTGTGGTAACTTCAGATACTATCACGTAAGTCTGGAACTTTGAACTTCACTCTGAAAGTATTTAACTCAGCAAGCAGTCCACACCTTTTCGCTAAATTAACAAAAGGTGCTATATAATTAGGAATGTACTTACTATTTTATCAGTCACTACTTACTGTAAGTGGAAGAAATGGGTTATAAATCATGTGTCCCTGCTCTGTGCCTGTTCTGTGAACTACCTGACTTTCAGCTATCACATGCCATCACTCTCTCCTCGTTCCCCATTTCAACCCGATTTTCTACTTACTGCCACTTCTAGCATTTATACTAAAAAAATCTGTCTCCTTTTACACCCTGCTGCAGGGCTACACAAATAACCATAGCAAAATAATCCAGTGTATTAGCCTGCTTTCCACAGCACTTCCACGGAGAAGACCTGCATTCCTGCTAACAACATGGATGAAATAAATCCATTTTGGCACACCGCATCAAAACAAAACTCGCTTTCAACTCAAGTATCACCCATGAGACAGATGCCCAAACTTCACCAAATTACCAAGTAACCTGCTCATATGTATTTGCAATTGTGAGCTTTACTATATTTTTTTTTTTCCATGCGTCTCAGCCTGCAGTTGATGTTCAGGTGCTTTTCCTCTCTCAGAGGCTAAGAATGGAGATCCTTTCCAGGATTCCCAGCTGGTGCATGTGGAAGCCAAGCAGGGGAACAGAACATCTCAAGAGCAGCGTTCCCAGTTTGCAGGCTTGTCCAAACAACCAAAGCATCAAAACACACAGGCAGAGAGAGAAAAAGTTGCAAAATAATCAGGGCAGTCCCATGCTTTCTGGAAGCATGATCGCCTTTTGGTTCTCACACTTCAGGTGACCCCTGCTCCTCCCCCATGCTCCTCAAGGGCAATGCAGGAGCAGTACTTTCTTCTTTTAAACAGGAGCAAGCCCTGAACAGCTAAGCTTAACTGTGTATCATTACAGGTATTGTTTTAAATCCAGAGCTGGCATCGCAAAAGGTCTTCCACAACACGTCGGTCAGCAAAGAAAATAGAAAACGAGTTCAAACAGGGAGCACGGCCGGAGAGTATCAATCAATTTACTGACACTGATTCAATAAAAGTATAGTATGCTCTGGGGTTCTGCAACCCAACGGCAGAAAAATTGAAGTGCTGCTAAAAAACAGTGAGCCTGGGGGGCTGTTTTTAGAAACGCATGATTGTTTTTTTCAACAGGCAAGCCAATTTCTCCCCCACCTAAACAGAAGCATCCTGAAGTACCTTCGTTATTATCTGGAAGTGTTAGACGGGAACATGATTCGCATGGTGCTGCTGACTCACTCTTCTGTCTGCAAGAGATCTGGCGTTAGAGGGATCTGGGCTGCAGCGAGCGCACGGCACCCTTCCACGGCAAGCGGCAAGGCTGACAGCGGCGTCTGACGACGGTCTTCTTTCAAATACACGCTTCTGACAAGTGTGCTGAAGGAGCATGTCGCTTGGACGCTCATCTGTTGGTTCAGGCAAGTGAAAAATGCCGTTTGCTTTAAAGAGCAACGCAAGATGGCAGAGCAGAGTGAAAGCGCTGAGCAGAAAGAGCTGTTTCGTCACTTCACTGACACAGCTGCAGGAAAATCCAAGCTCTTTCACCCTTTCCTCTCCTGCAGAAAGATGCTCCAAGGCCTGCAGCAAGTGGAGGGGACGGTTGTTCCCACATGTGTATGAACTTGCTCTTTTCCTTATGCTGGGGAATGAAGGAGGAGACCTCAGGGACAACCTGCGATCGCTGCACAACGGCCACGGAGCAGAGACAGTTACGGTAGCAACTGCCCAATGAGCATCATCTTCAGCAAGTTCTTCCATCACAAGCCGTATTCACCAGATCAGACACTGCTTTTCACACCTCAGGTAATCTCACATTGATTTCCAATGCTGGAATTAAGATATTCGCTACCACAACAAGATTTCTTACAAAGGCACTTGGAAGCTCAGCTTACATTCAAGTCAAGAATTCTGAGTCATCACAAAAGCAGTAATGACATTGCTAATTTTAGAAATCTGGAAAAACATGATGATTTAAAATATGCAACAAGTTCATTATCAAGTCCAAGCTTTTTTTTTTTTTTTAAGACAGGCAAACGGAAATGTGAAAAAGCCGCAGCAATTTATTGAGGCAGTTCCACAACACATACAAAACGAAGTTAACCAAACTATCCTAACTACCAAAATATGAAATGGGCTTTCTAAAAACACCAAAGCACCAGCCTCTGCTCAGGTTCATACTTACTAACTGCAACACTTCAGCTTCCACATGAATGAAGATGAGCCTATGCTATACCCAAAGAACCTCAAAATGAAAGCACCGAATAATTTGCTAAGTTACCAAACGTCACAATGAAAAAGTGAGACTTGCTCAATATTGAGAATATATCAAAGTGAATAATCTGTGTGCCACTTCAGAGACACCTTTACTCTAATGCTGCTCACAGATTTAACAAAACACTTAAAGCCTGAAACCAATCCCACATGCTAAAGATGATAGTCTTTCCAGTTGCTGTGAGAAAAATCCTGTCATTATGCAAATCAGTCATAATCACTTTCAAAAATAGCTGTCTGTATATTCACAGTATGCCAAGATCAAATTAAGGAATATGCAGTATACAATTTATATTTTACATATAGACATAAAAGCAAATCCATGCTGTTGGTCCTGTAACTGTTCTGCTGACAAATTCAGCCTCTCTCCTATTCATGGCAGGTGGCCAAAAAGAATCCGAAATATTTACCAATTCTGGAGTTCTTAACAACAAGAAAGTTGCAAAAATAGAAAGCTATGGCCTTTCCTGCTGTGATCAACATTCTCAATTAATATCTAGGATTTCTAACTCATTTTATGAAGTCCTATTTCAAATAAAGCATTTAAATCCTTATCCTCGCTCCATGCAGGAAGACTATGACATAAAGACAGAAGGTTTAAGAATTTACATACAGCTTTACTTTCTAAACCCAGCACCAATGACACAGATTTTTAAACCAGAACACAAATAATAAAACATCTTTAAAACTATTAGCCCTTTACAATTAAAGGCTTCAAGACCTACCAGGCATTAGACTCCATCTTTCTTAAAATAAAGAAGTTTTAAAACAAGCTGAGTGTTCCTGAAGCTGTGAGTGATGGTCACTGTTCAAGACATGCTTTGGAGATTAAAAACAAAAAAAAACCAAAAAAAATTACTGCAAAACCTGACCCCTGCAAATAAAAGGACAAAAATCCATTTTCCTCAACCTTCAGTTTCCAGCTTCCAAATATGTATCTTAAAGTAATAGATTTAAATTGCTGAATCTATGCCCTGAAAGAAAGCTTCCCAACTTTAAGGAACACAAATTTTCACTTCCAGTTCAGGAAAGTGAGGCTTGTACTTGCTTTAATCCACTCCTAAACAGCCCACTCCTCACTCACGAGCGACCTGACTTTGAAGTCTCCAAAAGTTGCTTTCATTGTCTCCGTTTGTCTGCAATTTTCAGGAACTCCTGACTTGTGTAACCGCACAATGTGGCCTAGAGGTGCATCTGGCTCCAGCAGCTATGAAATGTTAGCGTGCTAACCTCAAGCCCTTTCACCCCAGCTTAAAACAAGTCTGTATAGCAACAGCAAGAGGGGAAAAAAAAAAAAAAAAAAGAACTGTTCTTGCTGTTCAACAGCTTGACAGCCTGAAGCTACACGGGGAGTGTTATGAGAAGTGTCCACACTCCATCCTCAAACAGATTTAAGAGTTCTGACAAATGGCCAAGCTCTTATTAGTGTCATTTTCCTGACAGCATCCCGACAGAAAAAAAAGATATAGGAAAATACATTGAGCCGAAGCTAGAAAAGTTTCCTAGCATATCACGCATACTCTTTTTTCTTTAAATAGGTGGCATTTCTATGAGCCAGCATGAAACACAAACTAGTTTATTATTTTTCTATGAGTCTGGATAATCCGGAAGTGGAGAGGAAATGAACAGGAAGAAAGTTCTTCAGAGCAAAGGAGGATTCCTTGTAGCCAGCCAGCTGCACTTGCCAACTCTACCATCTGTGCCAACAAGAAAAGAGACCAACTCAGATGTGGCTGAAACATTTTATGATTTAGAAGAAATGCATTTAACCCCTTAATGCTCAATATTTTAACTACCACCCTTTATTTTCTTTGTCTTCTCATTTTTTTTTAACCTTTCAGCTTGCAATTTAAACGCAGCAACCTAGACAAGGAACAATAAAACCACAGCTCCTTCGTATCTAGGAGGCAAACTTCTCCAGAGGAGCTCAAGGGGCTGACAACAGGTCTGGTGGGGAACTCGAATTCCCGCAGCGTGAAGATGTAACTCAGAAGATGCTGGAAGATGCAGCTACAAGCTACATCCTCAACTTCCTTCCATCCCGTACACGGCTTTTGGACCTGCTTACTATATTCCATTTGGGAAGTATTCCCAGGGCAAGTCTCTCCATCTATGAGGTCTAGGAAACGTGTCCTGAAGCTCTCACCCATATGGAGGCTTTGCTAAACAGCGAATAGGGTCAAGAATATTGGAAAAAAATCCACACAATCTACACAATAAGCAGGCACCAATTTTGGGGGGCAAAACACATTACCAACCTCAAACTTCACAGCATAAATACAAAAAATGGTAATAGAAATATAAAAGATGATGTCTGCTCTACAGAAGAGCTTGTTCTGACAGACTGAGAAAAAGATGCCTTAAACTTCCACTTCAACATAGTTTGGGATCACAAAGATATGGATAGTAAAGGAAATGTGAGCTCCTTGAGAAGAGCTGCAAATCACTCTAAAACATCCGATGGCACTACGGAACACCAAGAAGCTACCCTTCCCAGTAAGAAAAATTGAAGAGCAAACAGGAGCATAAGAGCCTATGTGAGAGCACACTACAGTATTATTATAAAATACGATAGGAGGAACCCTTTGGCTGAGGAATCAAAGATTGGGCCTCGACTCCTTAACTTCAAACCCAGGTCTACAGCACTGAACAAGACCCTACAATCCCAGCAAGTTTCTAGAGGTAAAAACACACAAGAGGTCCAGTCAAGAAAGCTTTTTGTTTCTGCTCATGCTTTGGATGAAGCCATCTTATTATACCTAGCCTGGCATCATCCGGTGAGGCTGACAGAGCACTGGAACAGGCTGCCCAGAGAGGGTGTGGAGCCTCCTTCTCTGGAGACTTTCAAGACCCATTTGGGCACGTTCCTGTGTTGCCTGCCCTGGGTGAACCTGCTTTGGCAGAAGGGTTGGACTAGATGAGCTCCAGAGGTCCCTTCCAACCCCTCCCATGCTGGGATTCTGTGATCCCAACTAGCAGCAACACACAGCAGCCCAACACCAAGAATGGCACTGGTGGCAAAGGACAACAGTACATGCCAGGCTGAAGAGCTGTCCTCAAGGTAACACATCTGCCCTGAGGATCTTCTCAGTAGCAGGCAACATAGATGAGAAGCTTGACTGTCCCATCTCAGTTTGAGATCTCCAAAGGGCCAAATTTTACTTATTTTAACCCACAAACCAGATTCAACGTGAACTCTTTCAAGGCAGAGTATGAGACCTCCCTGGAACGTGTTCTTAGCACATTGCCACACTTTGCAGGATCTCCTTGAAAGAAGAGCCAATGTGTACTTAAGCATATTCTAACCTCAAACATCCACAGAAAAACACCAGAATTTTATTCAGTCCAAAGACGACAGTGCAGAGTGTCACTACTTTGATATTTACTGACAGGAAGTGAAAAATGGCTCAGTCTCAACTTCTCGCAAGTCTGGAAGGACATCCAAAACTTTCAGAGACAAGAGAATTTAAAATAGCTCTCGGGCTAGAGGACAAATATGTCATGCTGAAAAGCTTTAGGAAACACCAGCTACAAAACCAAGGATTTGTAGCAATTTATCAAACTGGAATTTGGGGGTGGCAATCCAGGAGAAAATAAAGGCAAGCAGCAAAACAAGACGTAAAAACATCCTAATAAACCGTTTCTCAACCAATGAGCCCCAAGCAGGCAATATTTATTTCATTCTAGTGAGATCTAGCAGTTTCCTCCTCTAAATTTTAGTACAAGTAAAGGACATAACTTCTCTAACTCACCCACACAAGAAATTAAAGAATAAAAATACACAACTACTTTAATTCCAGCCTGATACATACCCAGGCAAGGCACTGAATGAAGCAGAGGCTTCTGAGAAAATTCATCATGCAATTAAAAGCTGTTATACTACAGCTCCACAAAGGCAGAGTTAAGTTTATAAAGACATTTCTTGAGTACTTCACGAAAAAAAAAGGGACATGAAGCAGTTTTCATGCACTGGCTGCGAAGCTGGGACTTCATCTTTAAAGGGAACGATGCCAGTTTTTGCAATAGTCATCATCCCAAACAGAGCAGTGGCGTTTCATTTTTTTAGCTGCACAGTCTGTTTGAATCAGAGCCCACCACCTCAGCTCCACTGCCTAAAAATCATGAAGATAACCTAGATTTATGCAGCACGATACGTGGCCTAATTGCATGATTATTTACTTCCATTCTCCAAAACTTTTTTCCAGAGTCTCATCGGCAAGGTGGTAAATGAGGCAGATGATGACAGAGGCAAAGAGGATGCTAGCTTGAATCAGAAACTGGAACAAGGAGTTGTTCACATCTGAAGTATCAATCTGGGCCTAAGATACACTCAAAAACTACTCTGGGTTCAGAGATCACTCTTTCAGTCAACTACCCACAAAGCATTCGCGTTGCAGAAGAGCTCCTGCTCTACATGGCCACTTCCGAACGGTCCCATATTTTCACATCAGCTCCCTCCTTACGGCCTGGAAATCGCCATCCCAATAAGTCACGTGGAAGTGTAAACATGTGCAGCTTTAATCCCCAAAACCTTCACAAAAGCACTAAATCAAAGGAGCCCACTAGAACTTAGGATGAGGCATCAGGCATATCCATCATTCACTACTCCCAGCTCCAGGCTACATCCCATTTACCACCCCCTGAAAAAGCTATGGAATAATTGGAATAATTAACCTTCACTATCCACCCTACATTAGGTGCAATAAATGAATACAAATCACAGGCAGCACTGAGTTCCAGATTACTCGCTGGATACTTAAATGAGAAAAGAGTTGGGCTTTAAAAAGGAGTTAGTTATGACTAACAACAGCAACTTTGGTCCATAATATAATTAAGGGATTTATCAGCTCAACTGCCTATTCCCTCCCTTTTTTTTCCCCACTTTGTCAGAACACAACTCTTGTCCCCTAAATCATTATCCAAGAACCATTTTCTTGTTTAAACACCTAAGGTAAGACTCCAGGCTACAGCACCAGGGTATAATTTGTCAGCTTAGGCCATATTAACATGGCAACAACATTAGCCCCTTAAAAACCTCATTTTGTTTAAGAAACTATTCAAAGATTCACAACAGGCAACAGCAACTTTCAGCAAATACCAGCTTTCTCTACGGCCATCACTGCACTTTAAAATCTTTTGGTAATAAAAAAGAAGTTCTGAAATGAGATGGGAGCGTAGCACTGGATAGCTGAAGGAAAACACGTTTTTGTCCCAAAGAAATCTACTGATCACAAACCTAGCAGCCATCAATAGCCAACCTAGACCAGGTTGCAATGGAACATGTCCACACAGGTTTTGACTGTCTCCAGAGATGGTGACTCACCAGCCTCTCTGGGCAGCCCATTCCAGTGCTCTGCCACCCTAAAAGTAAAAGTTCCTCCTCATGTTTAGACGGAACTTCCTGTGTTCAAGTCTGTCCCCGTTACATCTTGTCCTGCCACTGGGCACCACTGAAAAAAGACTGTACTCATCCTCCTGACAGCCACCCTTTAAGTACTTACAAGCATTGATAAGATCTCTTCTCTAGGCTAAAAAGCCCCAAGTCCCTCAGCCTTCCTTCATAAGAGAGATGTTCTAGTCCCCTAATCATCTTAGTAGCCCTTTGCTGTACCCTTTTCAGCAGTTCGCTGTCCTTCTTGAACTGGGGAGCCCAAAACTGGACACAGTAATCCACAGGTAATCACCACGGCAGAGTAGAGGGGGAGGAGAACCTCCCTCAACCTGCTGGTCACACTCTTCTTAATGCACCCCAGGAGACCATTGGCCTTCTTGGCCACAAGGGCCCACTGCCAGCTCATGGTCATCCTGCTGTCCACCAGGTCTTTTTCCACAGAGCTGCTTTCCAGCAGGTCAGCCCCTAACCCATCTACATGAGCCGTACTCATTTCTCTCCCCACCTTGAGAAGGGCACAGAGCCACCACCTCAACAGCAAAGCTCCATGAAGGCTGCAACACGATTACGAATTTCTGATGATGCCAGATAAAGTAGGAAGCCTGCGCTACATCAAAGTGAGTGCAAAGAAATGAGCTGTAACTTGCTAAGCATCGATTTTAAGTCACTTTCTAAGGAACTGCCCTCACAAAGCAAGGCAGAAAGGGGCTGGGGCTACTCTGAGTGGACACAGCAAGGGCTGCACAACCAAGACCCTACTCCAATGGTGGGGGTCTGTGCGCAGGCTTCAGCTTTCAAACAACGCTACCCACAAATCTGCACGTACCATGGCAACATCTCAAAGGGGGGTTTTGAGGAAAACCAAGTGATCCAGCACATCTCTAACCCCAGAAGATAAATACATAACATGCTTGTACCTATCACCACCTTGCTTTCTCCATCTGGACAATTTCAAGATCTTTATCCTTCGTAAGTGTAGGAAGACTAATTTTTCCAGGATCCAATATATCCTACAGAAAGCAGGTAAATGAATCAGACTCGGAGAAGTCTCCAGCCAGTACCAGTTCACTGCTCTCTATTCAGACAGACTTATTAGAAGAATTCAGAGCAAAACTGGCACTCGTCTTCCTGTCCAAAACCCAAAAACATGCCAGGCTCCAGAAGCAAGAGGACTCTGTCAGGCTCTTAACACCGCTAAGTAACATGGTTTACTCTGTGACAAAGAAACACTTTTCCACCAATAAAACCTGTTGCCGATTGGTTTCTTCTAACTTCTCCTAACCCCTTACCAGACTGTAAGAAAAACTTATTACAAAACATCTAACAAACTTCAATTTTAAAATGAAACCTAGTATTTTTACAAGATGACTGGGGAGGGACTTTTTACAATGGTCTGTAGTGGTAAGACGAAGGGTAATAGGCTCAAACTGGAAGAGGGGAGATTTAGATTGGAAGTGAGGAGGAAATTCTTCCCTCTGAGGGTGGTGAGACTCTGGCACAGGTTGCCCAGGGAGGCTGTAGATGCCCCAACATTGGATGTGTTCAAGGCCAGGTTGGATGGGGCCTTGAGCAACCTGGTCTAGTGGGAGAACTAGATGATCTTTGAGGTCCCTTCCAACCCAAACCATCCCATGATTCTATGATTTTAAACGACTGGCATTTCCCACACAGGATCTATTTTTAAATACAGTGCCACTAACTTCTTTTTTTTACTGGAAGCTGAGCCATTTTGAGCAAAGTCACAGAAAATTTCATTCAAAATGCAAAGAGCTTTAGGACTCCAAACAGCATAAGGCAAGGACGATATTCCAAGAAGCTTCCACTCACCATCTGAGCATTTGCTGCCTTTCATTATATGAGACAAACAACATGTGAGGCTTGTAAATAAACTGCACTCAACATCTAATCTTTACAGAATATTGCTGCAGTTTACAAGACTATGTAGGTCACAAGCTACACATGCTTCAATTAAGCATCAGCACAGGCACGCTCTACCCAAGGCTCAGGCTGGATGGCCATTTTCATGCATGACAGAAGGCCTGGAAATACGAGACAAAGTTTAACCACAGTGATAATGGGCACAAGAAGCAGTTACATGATTTTCTTCCACTTTAGTCTCAAATAGTTAAGCCACTCACTCAAGTTACTCACGGACTTAAGTCACAGGCAATCAATGCAGTGGGCAAGACTTGCACGCAAGGTCTCGCTCTTTGCTGTTCCCTGCCGCAGAATGGTCGACAACGAAGCTGCACAATTTCAGAAATATTAAAGATTATAGTTTCTCTGAACACATACCAGGAGTTGCATCATAAAGAATTGCAGCCATTTTAGAAGAAAGCTATTAAAAGTTTTCTTCTCACCTATTAGCACCAAGAGGTACCCAGAATTACAATCAAAAATATCTGAAAAAGTATTCAAATTAAGAATATCTGAAATAAAAGTACTCAAAAGCTGATTTAAAACCCTTTTCTAATTTCATTTCTTCCCCCTCAAGAGCTGCATAAAGACCATCCAGAGAGAAAAGAACATTTGATTAGATGAGAAGTAATGTCCGTATGTTTTTTAAAGATGCTTGTTTCATCATGAGCACATAGGACTCTTCTTGTATCGTGTACCCAAAGCTACTGATTTTGAGAAGTCACTATTTCCCTTGCCTAAAATCCTGCATTATCCACAGAATTCTTAAGCAACCTGAAGGAACTGAGAGTCCCAAGCATGATGTGCTGTACCCTACATACATCAGCGCCCGTTTTAGAAGGATTTGACAAATCCCAGAGAAAAAAACAGAGCTCCCTGAAGGAGATTTTGGCACTCCAGTGCCTGACCCAGCCTGCCTTGAGCACTCAAGTGTTCCCTGCAATCACAGAATGGTTTGGGTTAGAAGGAACCTCAAAGATCATCTAGTTCCAACCCTCCCTGCCACGGGAAGGGACACCTCCCACTAGACCAGGTTGCTCAAGACAACATCTTGGGAGAATCAGCCATGATAGAAATATAAAGACTTGCAAGTCCTTCTCCACCCAGGACACCAAGATACAAACCCTCCCTCATAGACAGGCACAAGAAGAGACAGACCTCAGAAGACAGGCTGAAGATCAGGCACCTCACCTGGATTAACTGTAGATTCAGTTTATTCTCCACCTCCCAATGCCCAAGAAGCAACCACCAGCTGCTGAATATTTTGGAGCCACCACCACTCATCTACTTGTACAGAAATATTTACTGCTGGAAGAATTCATGCCTCCATTTACCGTATCCTGGCTAAATGTCCCAAGCAGCTACCCTGAAATAACCAGTAACCCATAACACAGGATGGTCCTACAGCTAGAGGTGCTCAGGGAAGTAGAGCTAACCGACAGCAGAAATGTAGATGGTCACTTGTTTCGGTCTCAAAATTTGAAGCTCCAGCACACGGTGAGAAGTACCTTTGAGAACTTAAACTTTGATCCTCCTACCATCCACCACACACCTTCCCAAACAGCTCACTCGGGTTTCAAGCTTGCTTTCTTCACCCAGCATCTCACGGCTGGAGAGCTAACTCCAGCTCAGCCCTCTGTCCACCTGCCTAAGAAATAAATAGGTTATTTTCCAACTACCAGGAACAATGAGCAACAATTCCATCAAGAAGATCTCCAAGACGCCTGCACAAAGCGATAAAAAATTAAACTTTCTCTTCTGCAGTAGCATCAGCCTTCAAGCAAAGTCATTCTACTGTGCAGGCAGCAGTCTTCATTCATTAATTATCTGTTCAAAATGGGCAGCTAGAGCTTCTTCCAAAGATATTTTTGCCCTCATGGAAAAAACCCATCTTTTCTATAAATTTCATTATAGAATTGAAGCCAGCTACTCCTTTTAGAAAAACTTGCCTAAGCCCAGCGTTCAGTGGCCTACTTCTAATGCAAAAGCCTAAGAAAAAAATTAATGAGACAAGAAAAGTACAAAATAAGCCATAAACTCCATTTGGCACATCATTAGCAACCTGGAGCAAAAAAATCCAGTCTCATCATTTCACCAGTTGTCTCACCGGGAGCAGATGACTGGTTAAAATGATCTGTTTGGATCAAAAAGAAATATCACCCTGTCAATGGCACATCTGGGCAAAGGGACCTGAAGTCTTCAGCCGCAAAGCCAAAGCCTCATCATTTTGTCAGCACTTAAATCTTTTCATAACCCCAAAGTTCCCGGCAAATCCATCAGCCAGAGAATCAGAAAAATCTAACTGGGACTTGCCATGAAGTCAGCAGTAAGCACTGTGCCGGCCACTGTCAGCATTACAGCTGCCCTAGTCACAGGCCAACGAAACAGCCAAGTGCAAACATTGCCAACTGCAAGCCTAAAATTGTGTTTTAGCAGTACCACAAATGGAATGTAGGAACTACGCACCAGAGTGGCTGCTTTTTAACAAAAGTTGTAGTCAAGAACCTTTGCAGGCCATTTTAAAGGCACTCAAATGGTAGGCCAAGGCGCAGCACAACAGCACGAACTCTGCACTCGTTATAGCATTAACGGTTTTGATCCTGTCGTAAAACTGGATTTATCTGTGGCGCTTGCTATGACACAAGTGTAATTGCTCCAAAACGCAACAAATTTCACCCCAGTCCTGCTGCACTCCCTCTATAAGGGTAGGCAGAGCTCTGACTACTACTGTCAATATTCACTCCTCCTAGGGTAGTTCCAACTTTAAGGCAACATTCTTGCTCCAAAGCCTCTCAAACACAGCAAGGATCTTGCTCCACCATGGAGGAAGGCCATGCCCACAGCACAGCCTCTACGTACCATTAACTCTGCGCTGCATTCGAAGCTAAACATCTGCCTGCTGCTGCTACAGTGCATCCGTTCGAAAGGCCACCACAACTGTCCATTACCAATGCTGCTCTATGGTTGGACTCATTAGTCGTAACTGAATACTAATCACATATTCCAGAGTTACCCTCCTTGCAATCCTCCTCAACAAGGCCTCTCGTTTGTAACGCATGTTGAGTGCATCTGAGATTTCCACTGAAGCACAGTTCAAGCAGCACCATAGGAAAAGAGGTTATTTTTTTAACTTGGAAGTGATTGCCACCTCTAGCCTCCGAAAGCCTTGCTGCATCATTTGGCGACCAAGCACAATCTCTGCCTTACTGAATGCACGAAAAACAGGGCAGAGGACACAGGCTTCGCCTCTTCTGCCGTGCAGCCTGAACCAAGCCAAGGAAAGCGAGAGGACTGCTGTGATTATATCTGCAATTCGAGTTCTTAAATAAAATTAAAAAAAAAATAAAAAGAGAAGCGCTCTGGACATGAGTCACGGTGGGACCGGCATATTTGCTACACGAGCCAAAAAAATCAACGCAGCCAGAGATAAGTGGCATACCCGCGCTGCCCCGGAGCAAACGGGCTCCCCGAGCTGGGGGGAGACACCACCTCCGTGACCCGTGGCGGGGGAGCAGCAGGCAGGCCGGCTGCCATCGCCAAGGAGCGCTAACGTTAAGCCTCACCATCCTGGAGCTCCCGTTAATCTGCCCGGCTGCCGGGCCCCGGCTCGGCGGCCGCCCGGACAAAAGGAGGCCGAGGCGGCAGTGGCGAGGGAGGGCGCGGAGGCCCGGGCGAGCCCCGGCGGCAACCGCCGGGCGACCGGCGGAGCGGCCCCGGGAAGCGCGTTAGGTAACCGCCGCGCAGGTCTGATGCAATCGCTGTACGTGCGGCGCCCGGTGCCAGGCCCCGTGGCCGGTGGGAGGATACAGGTCAGGTCCAGGTCGAAGCCATCCTCCTGGTATCGCCTTTTGTTCCTGCTGACGATCTCTTTGATGATGGCGGTCATGTCTGGCAGCCGGGGGCCGCTCCGGGACAGCGCGCAGGGGCCGGGCGGCGGGGGAAGGAGTGAGGCCTCGGGGCCGCTCCCGGGCGCGGCAACTCCGGGGGGCCGTGGCGGGGAAGCGGTGCCTCGGCTGCCCACTTGCACCCCGTCGTAACTCCGTGGAAAAGTTCGCCTGCTCACCTTTAAGGTGTTCATAGCGGAGTGGGCAAAGTTTTTTCGTCTGTTTGTTTGAAAAACTGCTAATCGGTTTTCCTCTGTTTTGATAGCTAATCGCACTGGCTTTAGTGTAATTTTGTCTTCAAGTGTATTAAGAAAAGAACAAACCAGAAGTATTTAGAAGTATTTGTAGGAGTTGGAGTTGGAAATGTAGCTCATCGTGGCGAGGTGGCCAGCTTGGAGTGGGTGTAAAGAGTGTTGTGTCTTGGTGAGAAGTCAAAATGAGGAAATGGAAGAGGAAAAAAACCCAGCCGAACTGCTCTGGCACAGAAGGCTTTCAGCTTCTTGAAAGAAAAGTGACTGGGAGAGGGGAAAAAAAGATGTGTCTAAATGGAAGGATCAAGAGGTTTGCCAAGCTGGAGTTGTATCCTCCAGCAAATTGGAAATCTATTCTGAGAGCAACCAATAAAAGCACCATAAACTAAGGTCTCATGTACATTAGAAAATCAATTGCTGCTTCTTTAGTTTTATTGTTCTGCACAAAGAGAACATCCGTGCTCTAAAAACCTTGACTGATGTGTTTATTTTTGTGCCACACCAAAGTAAATCACAACGTGAAGCACCTTTCACTCTGATGCTTAGCTCTGTGAGACATCAGCTGATAGGCCTCCTCAGTTTGCCAGACAAGTCACATTTCTCTTCCCCTGCTATTCCACTAAATACTTCACTTTCTCATTCTGTTCTGGTTAAAGTTTTTGATGCTTTAGCATGGGTGCCCCTCTGGTGTGTTGTAGCTGATACAGGTTGTGTGCACGCTTTTTTTCCTGTCCCCTTCCATATAAACAACTTTGCACTTTATTTCTTAACCCTTGTTTTGCTACTTCTTTTCCATGGAGGGGGGGTACCCTGATCATTGATCATGGCTATAATTCTCTACATACATTTAATCCTAGACTTCAGACTTTTCTGTAGGTGAAGTATAGCTCTCTATGTTTCATCAGATGCAGCAGCTGAAGTGACTAATTCTCCC
>JAVSBS010029378.1:0-16961 GCA_033124195.1 Coracias cyanogaster | reverse complement strand
TCATCTTGTTCTTTAGTTCAACCAGCAGTTCTTGACTCAGCCATGCTGGTCTCTTTCCTTTCTTGCCTGATTTCCTGAGAGCTCTTGCACTCTATGGCAAGCCTCCTTAAAGATCTGCCAGCTCTGCTCTGCTCCTTTACCCCTGAGGACTGCCTCCCAAGTGGTCATGCTGATCATTTCTTGAAGAGCTGGAGGTTTGCTTGCCTAAAATTTAGGGTGCTGATTTTGCTTTTCATCTGTCCTTTACACTTTAGGTCCCTGGGCCCCTGGGCAGGAGCAAGTGAGGGCCGAGCCTTGGGCAGGAGCACGCCAGATCTGGGGCCCAGTGGGGCCTAGTGCACTTGGGGCCGGAGCAGGTGCGGGGCCGGGCCCCAGAGAGGCCTGTGCAAGGCCTTGGGTGGGAGCAGGTGAGTGGCTGGAGTGGCTGTGGACCAGCGGGGCCTTGTGTGCCTCAGGCTGGAGCAAGTGAGGGGCCATGTCCCAGGCAGGCCTGTGCCCTCAGGTGGGAGCAGGTGAGGGGCCATGTCCCAGGCAGGCCTGTGCCCTCGGGCAGGAGCAGGTCGGGGCCAGCCTGGAGGGTCTGCTGTGCAGGGCCTGGTGAGTGGCTGGCAAAGGGCAGTGCCCTGTGGCCCAGTGAGAAGCAGAAGTGGGAACAAATGTTTTAAATAGACGTGTTCATTTGGTAGGTCTTGTTTTCTTAACCGAGTGGTTTGGTTCTGTTGATTTTGAGGTATTCCTCTCAGAGAGAAACAAATAAGTTCCAATGGGACTTAATATTCTGTTTCAGAGTCGATATGTTTTTTTCTGGAGGGGAAGGGAACAACTGTAACGATTTCCAGGGTTTAATATGACATTCTGCTGCTTAGCGATTACTTTCTCTATTTATATAGTGCCTGAATACTCCATTTGCAGCTCAGGTACATATATCTAGCTGTACTGTTTCAATCTTGCCTTGGGAAAATGGTGTTTGACAGTGAGTGTCAATTTGCAAAAACATGTTGGTTGCACTTTTTGGAGAACAAAGCAACATACTGATTTAACAAAAAAAATTTTTTTTTTAAAGCCAAGCATAAAGGTTTAATATTTATTTGGGACATGAATTTCAGTGAGGGATGGGAGCCTAGTGGAATAGATTATGAGAAGCATCCCATAAAGGACTTCCTTTCTTGATACCCTTTCCTACCTGTTCTTTGGTACAGAACAATGATTTTGGAAGTCTTTGCTGGAAAATTGATAATAGTGACAGAAAAGAGTAGTTCTTTTGTATTTGCTTGAAGAAGGTCATGCACTTGACCCACATGGCAAATGCGTCAGTGGAAATACTTTTAATTTGTGTCCTGTTCTGTCAGTTTGGCATAGAAAGTGCGGAACCAGAGCATGAGTTTGAGGAAGAAAGATAAAAGACTGTAAAAAATGGACTGGTTAGAAGATAAGCTATGTACAAACACTTTGTACACCAAAGCAGATGAAGAATCATCTATTGCAATTTAATGGGGTTTGGCTAGCAGTAACAGAGACTGAGAATAAAGATCTAACCTGTACATCAAGGAACCTTCCCAACCATAGGAATTTTCTGGTTGTGGAAAACGTTAAGGTTTTTATCTCTGTGGTCTTTTAAAATCAGACAACAATAGAAAATCTAACCTTTGGAACTTTTTCTTCCTATGTTTAGGAAAAGTGATTCAGTAACAATTTCCATGTTGAGTTTGTAGGTCGTTTCTAAGTGCTGGGTAATTTTCAGAGGTGCTGTTAATGGGTGTACTGGGCTGGGGAGTCTGACTGTAGTGAGTCTGTAGCTATTTCATTCAGCTGCACTGTATTCTAAGATTTTGTGTGTGCTGATAGCCCTCATGAGTTCAGTACAAGAACATGCTGTGAAAGCGCGATGACACACTTCTCCTGGCTTAGCCATAGCTAGGAAGAAAGGAAGGGTTTGTGCATAGGCAGCATGACATAAAAGCTACAGTGGAAGACTTGCAGATGCCAGGGATCAGATGAACAGTCAAAGCTGCTTCTCAGGTTCTGTCAAATACTAGGGGCAATATGGATCTAGTCTTTACTGTGATGGTGCAGAATCTGGTCAGACAGAATGCCTTGTATGATAATGTCTCTCAAAAGCACTTGTGCTTTTTGTCCACCTAGGTGTGTGGAGGAGATGATTCTTTTGATTGCTGCTTGTGATCATCTGTCATCAGTCTCTGTGGCTAACGACCTTCTGCTGGTAAATACGGTGTAAGGGGTAAGTGATGAGTTGAACACATGATGTAAATACCTGTACGAGACCCGATTCTGATAGAAGTGCTTTTTATCTAATCAGTACAAGTATGAAGGACCTAAGACTTCAGGCTTTTGGTCATATGTGGTGTGGTGTTAAAGTTTTATGAGGGAAGTAACCATGCAGGAAATGGTCCTCATTTTTGCTTTAGACTGAAACTGGATGGCATCCTAGAAAGGCTCATTGTCACTAAAAGGCGTCATTATCACACAACCAGGAGATACATGAATGATGCAGGAAGCACTTACTAAAACGTTGTTGTCTGTGTTATGCAGTTAGATTAAAGGAATATAGTGATTCTTCTAACTTGGTCCTAAGAAATTGCGTGCAGGTTTACATTGACAAATAGATTCACATTGGCTTGTTCTGCTCAAAAGTCAAGTGTTTAGGTGTAACCTAACTCTCACTCAGGACTCGGATGTAGTACAGTTTCTGAGCAAATACATTTATTTACAATCTGTGAGAGTATAGAGGAGGAAATGTGTATTCTGGCCACAGCCTTCTGTATACGGCTTCTGGACCAGAGCTGGCTCAGATTACTCATCTTTCCTTCTGGGGAAGAAATTTTTCCTAATATCCAACCTAGCCTCCCCTGGCATAACTTGAAACTGTTTCCTCTTGTCCACCTGGCCCCAGTCTCCTTTCAGGGGGTTGTTGAGAGCGAGAAGGTCTCCCCTGAGCCTCCTTTTCTTCAGGCTCAAAAACCCCAGGTCCTTCAGCTGCTCCTCACAAGACTTGTGCTCCAGTCCCTTCACCTTTCACCATGTTGATAGCAAAGACACTGAATAGTAATTCCAGGTTAGAGTCTTTGCTGTTTCACCTCTCTTCCATAAGTTACCAGCAAAACAGAGTTCCATTTGGCTGTTTCTTTGCTGGAGAGGGAAGAGGTGATAAGAAGAAGAATGAATCAAGTGATTATATAGAATTTGCAGCACAGTTAGTTACAGTGTCTCTGTGTGCATGGCTGTGCACATCCTCTGGCTTCCAAACTCAGCCAAACTCTACACAGAATCACTGGGGAAATAGAACTTCGTAATGTTATTTTTTACAGACTGGGTTTTATAACTGGGCTTGCACTTAAGAGTGTGAGGAGTGTGTAGGGTTTAGAGGCTGCTGAAAAAGCCTTAACTTTTGCAAAAACTTCCTAGCAAATTTAAATAATTTTGGGTTTAGTATCATCATTTTTAAACTGATATAATTAAGTATTTTTTAAAAAAAAATACACACTGAGGTCTCTGCTTAGTATTAAATATTTAAAATGACCATCATTGTTGCAAATTTTATGGTGGAAAATAATTTTACCAAAGCAGATCAAATGAGCACATCACATCTCTCTTGTAGTAAGCGAATCCTGCTCTTTGAATTATTCACCACTATGTATCTATATATACATAAAATATACATGCAGTAACTGTACAAAACAGAGCCTGGCTGAGTCTGTTGAAAGCATGCCTGAAATATCTTCTGTACTATCCCAAATCTCAGATCAAGCGTGAAGCATTCTGGGTACTCCATGGTAAGAATCTTCCGGAAAATGGCATTTGAATTTTTCCTGAAATGAGTAACTCCTCCCTGAGTGTAGCACGGAGTCTTTAGGTGAGCCATTGCATGGTCTGACTCACATGTCCTGGATAAACAGACGCACGTATCTAATCTTCCGAGCCTGTGAAATAGGGGTGATAATATTTCTTTATCTTGTAATGAAATTGCAAAGTTCATTAACATATTTGAGGTGGTTGTGCAATTCTTTAATAGGAGCTATGGAAGCATGACATGAACAATTGTGTCGCTTTGAAGCTTGTTTCTTTTTAACATGTTTCCTGTGGTTGTTTTCACACTCTACCTATACCATTTTAAATTGAAATACAGCTTATATGAAACAAATCATACAAAATGGTGATAAGGTACTCGTGATGCCCTTTTCTGCTGGCATTCGAATCAGGACAGACTTGCAGCTAGAAGGTCTAAATGTCAGGCATTGCAGAAGGAAATCTGTTATTCTTGAGCAGTAACACAATTTTTCCTGAAACCACAAGGTTTGTCTATGTTTTGGATAACTGTCCTGATGCTCACACTCTGATACTCTTTAAAGCCTGAGGTTTGTCAGCTGATGTACACCAAGTACTGGAAAAGTGATGCTGAAGGCTGCGTCTGAGGAGATCATTTATTCTTTTCTGTGTGAATAATCCTGCTAAAGATGACCTCTTGTGCCTCAGTTTCCATGCTGTAGAAGGAGGTATAATGGGAAAGACTTTAGAAATCAGTTTGAGCGGCACTAAACAGAACTAGGAGGTCTTGCTGTTATCACCTCTACTATGATAAGGAGAAATACAAAGCTGCAGAGATGGTAATTAGCTGGATTGTTGTCAGCAGCCTCGTACTGCCGTCACTGAAGCAGACAGTGCTGCCTGAAACAACCCTGGCTTGACTTGTTGACACAAGTGACAGCCTTTCTTTATGCATAGGCTACATTTATTCCTGGCTTTGCCTGGCAAATCTAATCTCCGAAAGAAAGACGGATAAACTCTCCTGGTTTGTATAATCTCTTGTAAATATGTTTTAAATTGAGCAGATGTCAAATTGTCATGCTTGTAACACCATACGTGTATGAAACCTTGTGGCGTGTGCGACAGCATGCTCCAGCAGCAGAGCTAATGGCATTAGTGACACAGTAGCCAAGCAGCCCTACAGTGGAAATCACAAAATTGCAAACAATTGTTAAGTGGAAATAGCAAAATTGCCTGAACCCATAACGCATGTGTCAGAGGCCGATCCTTTTAAATCAGTGCCACCTCACATGACACAACAGGGCTACACAGTTTTAGCACTCTGAATTTCCTGCTTTTCTGGGTCTCACTGGTACTTTTCACTGGTGCATTGTAAGAAGCAAGACGCATATTGAGATCTTTTCTTAAGAAAGTCTTATTCCCCCCAGACCAACAAGCTGGCAGGAAGATGCTGACCTTGGTAGCTGTGAAAAAGAGGTTGGGTAATATCACAGTTACTCAGTTTGAGTCGTTCTAAACTGATCACTATAAGCCTTGAGGCCACAGACAGAACTATGATGGTCTGTCAAATGTGAGTGTAGAGGCAAAAGTATCTTCTGTGCCCTCAGAGACACTGTTCAGTGAAAGGTAATGGTCAGAAATTTATTAATGGTAAAATGTGCTTTTTTAATTCTCACTGTCTGCATCAATTTTGCAGTCAGCTAGGAACAATGCCACCAGACTGCAGGAATACCAAAGGAAAGCAGGAAAAGCCCAAACCATCTAAACGCAGCCTATTAATTCTGACTCAGCAGCCCTAAAACCAGTGGTATTTGTGTCCCAGCTAACTCGCCCCATCTAGCCACAACTCTCACCACACCCGTAGCTGGATGGCTTCCCCATGTTGCCGCTGTGGATTAATGAGCCTAACGTACACTTTCAGAGAAATACCCTTCTTGTGCTGGTTCAGCCATCATCATTTTATGCTGCTGTCAGTTGTCTGATCACACAGGCCAACACTGAACTCAGCAACAGCCCCTCAAAAGTCTTCTTTCGAACTATCCTGCCATAGGTTCCTGTGGCCCAGCTCCTCCACTGCGGTGCCAGCATCGCCTGCTGGACACAATGGACAGAGATGGCTCCTCAGTGGCACCTCACTTGGAAGGCCACCACTGAGGGCAATCAGCAAGATGCCACCAGCCCCAGCAGAAGCCACACCCAATAGGAAGCTCCTCTAAGTGATTGGTTCCTGGTTGATATAGCCCTGGCCTCACCCACCGCCCCAACCACAACCACCTGGGTGAGGGCAGAGCCACAGAGACACAGGTGGGCCAGGTTCTGCCTCTGCAACATGAAGCCAATAAGAAAAACAAAACATTCTTCTAGGTTGTGACTCATTCCCAGGTGAATTACACCTCAGGGCCCACAGCTCAGGCCTCAGCACTTCAACTCTCTTCAAGCCACGCTTGGGTTCTGGCTGCCTGCTTGGAGAGGTGTCAGATAGCTGAGCAGCAGAAACATCTAGTGCTGGCCATGCTTATGATGGGCAGGTACCACATGTCACCTTCACTTTCCCTAATACAAGGAGACAATGTCACGAGGAGTGTCAGTGAAGATTTACAGCCCATCGAGAGCCCTTTTTCTCTTTCCCGGAAGCTAATGTAAGCAATAAAGTACACAAGCTCCTGGAGCTACATAACTCTTTTTGTCAGCTGTGTCGCTTGGATTCGATATATCCCATACTAGGTGACAGGAGTGTCTGCTGTGGTGTGGTGAATGTTCCAAAAAAACAAGCACAGTTCTCACCTCCTCCCTTACCACAACCCAGCAATCGAAATCAAATTTTCGCACGCTAGCAAGACAAGTCTTGCAGATACTTTAATGTATTTGTCTTACCTCCTGAATGCAGAGTTTTGCCAGCTAGTTCTGCTGCTTTCATGCTTACTTGCTGTTTTCTTCCTTCTTTCCCTTTCCTACTTTCCAGATAGAAGAGGCAAAGTGCTGTCAAGTCATCTGTAATCCTTGACAGCAGCGTTTCCTTAGGTCAAAGCAAAGTGGTGTAAGTGTGAGGAGAGGGGTATTCCCCTCCTTGCCTTAATGCCAAAGTGAAAGTTCCAAAGAGATTTGTCACTTGCAGGAAATAAAAACTTGAGTGCTTATATAACTTCTGAGTTAACTGATTTCAGTGGTTTTAAAAATATTTGTCAGCACTATTGCTAGAATAAACAGCTTTTTTGTCTTCATGTAGACTTCAGGGTCACAGCCCCACATGAGATTAATGGGGATGTGAGAAAAATCATTCCGTTACCCACTGCTGAAAGCTAGGACAAACTGGGAAGTCCGTTACGTATTCTGCTTCTTTGGGGTGCTGGCCTAGATTACTTTAAAGGTCCCTTCCAACCCAAACCAGTATAAGATCCTTTTCTGCTGAACTGGAGTTGTGGTGCTGCCTATTACTGCAGAGATTTGAGTAGCTACTTATCTGACCAGAGCTTTGCCACGAGACCGTGCAGGCTGACAGATGACTTTGTGCGAGAGAGGCTTTCTGCTCCCTTGGTGATATTTCAGGTAATTTGTATTAGTTAAGTAATAATACAATGCATTTCTACAAGAAATACCGTCATGGGAAATTACTCGTAGAGCTGCAGAGCACAGTCAGTGATCCATTCCAACAGAACCCATGCTTGTTACGTCATCCAGAGGTTACATCCTTGTGTGTATCTAAAGGGGAAGAAGCAGAGCGAGCAATCGCATTGTTGACCATAGGCGGTGGGTGAAGGAGGAAGTACACAATGACATCTGGACAGATGTTATCTAAATACAAGAGATGGATGTAACCGGTCACACCAGTTGTCTGGAAAAAAGGCCTATTTTTGATCTTTGGTCACGATCTGGGCTTAAAAAAATCATCAAGAATAAGCTGCATCAAGGCTCTTTTGTCTGCATCTGGAAAACTTCTGAGAATATTCAATTAGCCAAGTCTATTCTCTGGCCTTTGAAACTGCACCAAATGAATAAACACTCGTGAAATATTTCCATCCTGCAGTAGCTCCTCTTCGCTTTCCCCTAATGTGTGCAGGCCCTTCGCGTCTCTTCACGGTGTTTGCCTTGAAACAGGACTGACATTTTCAGCAAGGGCTGAAATGTGAGATTTTCTGAGGTAAAGAAATCTGTGTCCAGAAAGCCCCAAAGCAACTAGAAAAGGTTTAAATTAGAAAAATGAATGTGCTGTATTCTTAGCTAATTATGTCAGGATTTTTGTATGGTTTCTTTTTAATCAGGCACCAGCTAGAAAGCTGTGAGCTACTGCCTTATTTTTCCTTCTCCATTTAGCACTTTGAAGGAGAGAAAATTACAGTTCTAATTTTGCGTTAATTTTATTGTTTTTGTTCTTGTACTCATAATTAATATGTTCTGTACTGCAGGAGGGTAAAATTATATGCTCATTATAGAATTAATTAAAGTAAGATTAAATCAATTTTTTCCCCACCACCATCCCTGCTGTGGTAACAATTTTTGGTGCCTTTTGTCACTAAGTATTCATTATATTCTCTTATTTCCTCTGGAACTAGATAGAAACTTCTCCTTTGTCCTAAAAGAAAAAAATGCAATCTCTTCTATTTGTTTTCAGTTCCGTTAGATCTACTCAAGTGTTTCTGTCTTGTTTAAGATGTGGAAAACTGCAGGAGTCAACCTGAAAGCCAACTTTTTCCTTGAGTTCTGGTTTTTCTTGCTTTTTTCCTGACAGACTCTTCCCAGGTGCTGTCTCAGATCTATTTGATCCTACCAACAGGGATACCTATGTATGCTGTAAGTAAATAATGTAACTCATTAAAGAGCTTCCCTCAAGTGCTCACCTCAAGCTCTTTGCTCATGTGTCCCCTCTGTAACTTCTAGACAAAGTTCAGAAGCTGATCAAACGGCTGACTGTAGCCAGCTCATTCAAGGGTGAACCTCTGGACTACTCACTGTAGGGAGATAACACTCTAGATTTCATTGGAGTACTCCGAGCACAAACAGAATCTACTGTGGATAATAAGAGAAGTAATTAGTATTGTAGTAAATATTTACGGTTTAAAAGACACCCAAGTAAGAGAAAAGGGAACAGAATATTAACATTCCCTGCAGAATTGTAAATGGAAGCACAGGGGTTCTTACTTGACTTCGAGACTGAGACGAGCAGAGACTAAAAACAGAATGTGTAAGTAATGTGTCTGCTTTTGCAGTGTGCAGTTCAAAAAGAAGTGAGTCAGTACTTCTCCTGATGCGATGCTGTAGGAAGAAAAGGGAAGGCCAAAATCTTACACATGGTGGGCTTTACATTGGCGAGCTGGCCAAGTTCTGTACGGAGCTGGAGTTAGGGAGAGGTGGCTGCTCTCTGCCTCCTGGAACTGGGTCTGTTTAGTGTGGCTGTGCTTTCCCAAACAGCATGATGTTTCCAGTACCATACAATCAGAAGGAAAGACACTGAGAATAAAGATAATGAACTGAGAATTCTTAGAGTATTAAATTGCAGCCTGAGTAGAATTACCTGAAGTTCTTGGTGAGTGAAACACTTTTTCTTTTAATAGAGTTCTTTGCTGTTTTAATAATTTAAAACCACCTTAAAAATATGTAATGAAAGGGCTGTCACCTGCTGCAGCATTAGGAAGCACTTCCCAGCCATGGCTCTTCTGAGCTGTGGATGTGAGGATAATGTCTGTATTCTCTAATGATTCTGTTTGTGCAGTATCCACCTTGCAGTTTACTCAAACATTTTGTTGAGGGTGCATTTCTTATGCTTTTTGTCTTTGCCTTCCTTGTGCTGAACTTTATATCCTCCTTAATAGGAAAGCTCTTCTCTCTGCATTTGCCAAGGGACTCATGCAGGTTCATTCTATTCTGTTGAAGTGTCTTTTCTGTTAGAAAAGCAGATAGCCACCTACTAATTAAAGTAAATGGCGCACATTGAGGGCTCTGGGGTGCTTTGGTTATTTCAGATTGATATTTCTTGTGCAGCTCTGTGGGAAGCTACAGAATGTACTGTTTCACAGGCCTCTTGATAATGTGCGAGTTTGGCTAAAAACAAGGGAGTTGCGAAAAGAATGTGGGAAGGCACAAGGTATCTGTGAGAAGAATGTGCTGCAGATGAGAGTCAAGGTTTGTTTTAACAGCTGCACATCATAAATAACGGAAAGAAGACTGACCACCTCTTGCAATGAAGAGAGCGATGGAATTAGAACTAACCAGTTAGAGAGCTGTCTAACTGGGCTTTGTGAAAACAATTGTAAATCACAAGACTAACAGCACGTAAGAGTATATAGAGTAGCTAACTGCGTGAATAAACGATTCTGTTTGCACCAGCATCCGGGGTCTGTGCCTCATGCACCACACAGCTCTTTCTCCCTTTTGGTAAGGAAGATATTTGTGCCCTTCGTTTCCTTGTGCAGCCTGTAATATTTACTCCATTATACGGAATATCACGAGACTCTGGTGAGATCGGTGCTTTGAACTGTTTTCTCATTTCTGACACTGGTTTTGTGGTCTGTGCAAGTCAGTGGCAAGGAATTGCGACTTGAATTGGTACCTTTGGATATTCATTGTTGCTTAAAAAAAACACTGAGATGGAATTTTTAGAGATTTCCTTAGTTTACTACTAATCATAATAAGATCACTGGGATAGTTGAGCATCCTTTTATTCTTTTTTATTTTTATTCTACTTTATTTTTGCTCTATAACACTATTAGAAAGAATGATTTAGTGCTGCTTTCCAGCTGCTGAGTTGTAAAAATAATCCTCCTTATTCAAATGATTTTCCCGGGGAGGTTACTAAAGTAATGAGCTACTTTGGAATAGCCAGTTTCATCTTCATCGTTTTAATACTCACCCCACTGCTGGTTCAGAGACAAATATGATAGAAGGTGTCATGAGTTTAATAGGCTTTTTGTGGGAGCTGTTAGTCAGTTGGCAAGGTAGACATGTGATTAGTCTGTCAGTAACAGACCTGTTAATAAGTTTACTTCAAAGGTAAATTTAGTATTTGTGCTGGGACGTTGGAGAGCTGTGATGAACCTGACATATTTCTGAAAAATAACTTCAGATTATTACTCAAAAACTTATTCTGGAGGACCATAACACATAGAACACGGGGATTTCTCATTTCTTACTAGCCTTCAGTGTCCTCACTTTGCAGCAGGCGACTAAAGCTCAAATTTATTTGCTTATTCTTACAGGAGGTCTGTGGTGAACAAGGACTTGAGGATGGCTTGCCTAGTCCTTCCTTACATCGCTGTCTCACACCAGTAGATGCAGGTGTCCCTAAACAAAATTGCCGCTAAGTGCATCTCCATTTATTAGTCTACCTTTAATTGGGTGTGATGCAGAAGTGATTAAGTTTTTAATTGCTACAGGATGAGCTGTAGCTTGGAAATGCTGATACTGATTTTCTATTCCTGACCATTGTGTTTTAAAAACGGAGGAAAATCTGCACGCTCGCAAGATTTATGAATAACAGACTTTTAAAACTGATCGCAGCTCTGTCAAGTCCTGCTCATAGCTGTTCCTCCTCAGTATACTTGCACTGTACCCCCTTGCCAGAGCACTGTTGTAGTGAACCTCTCTTCTGCTGTCACTAGGCCAGGAGAGCCCTGACTGCAAAGCAGCCTGCCTAGATTCCAGAACAGGAAGCAATAACTCCGTGCCAGCAACTCATCACAGCGTAGAAAGAAAGGAAAATGCAACACTGTCAAGGCATGAAAGTCTAACAAATCTTCTAAACTTACATATGGAGATTTATATTATATTTTCAGGCAGATACAAACGTGCCTGACGTGCTGTTTCTTGTTCAAGTGATCTTGATAAATGGAGCTAATTGTTCCACGGATGTTATCTGTTGCAGGTTGCCTAATAAGTCTCCATAAAACGCCTGTGCTGTTACCATTTTAGCCTTTGGAAGGATGCTATAAAGTGAAACTATTGGACTCGGCCGTTAAGGTGCCACACTACAGACTGATAACTAACAATACAGTCTTAGGTGCAAGAGGCAGTAGAGCTGCTAGCAGGAACAGCAGCAAGAATTGGGCAGCTTTTATTTTTTATACTCAAAAAAATGATCAAAGTTTTTGGCCCAAGAGGGAGGTAGCAAAGCTTTTCTTCTTTCTTCCTTTTCTTCTAGTGGTATTTCTTGTTGATTTTGCAAGGCCTGGAAGGTTTAAGGGGGAGGGAAAGAAAAATAGCCTAAAGAGGCTGACAGCTAAAGGTAGGATTTGGGTTTTGTTTTTACTTTTACGATGTTAAGGCAGAGCTGAGCCTTAGGTTTGATTTAGTTTTTTGGACACAGTCAGAAAGTTCTCAGAATTAAGGTGTACTAAGGAGATTACTATAGATCAATCATGGAAGAGTTAAAAATAGTTCTCTGAGCGCGTGCTGGTACAGAAAATACAAAAGTGGATCTCAGAAGAGTTTAGCTCTGCTCTTTAGAAAATCAATGATTCCTTCTCGTCATAGGAGAAGGCCCTTTTATTCACGGGTTACTAGGCAGGTGTGAATCAAGTCAACAGAAGACTGCAGAGGCAAATTAATGTGACTGTGCTGGTCAAGGAATTGGGAAACTAAAATGTGCACAATAGGTAAATGGATTCTACAAGGCCTTTGGTCTGTGAGGAATTCAGGAGACTTGATGTAGTTAATCAGTTACCTGGAAAGGAAACTAGTGCCTGCACAGATTCTATAAGTGTATCTCAGTAACAAGCCAGGACTTACAAGTGAGCTCTAAATATTTTCAAGGAAAAAAGCAAGTAAAGGCCCTCATTTGACAGCTATGTGAAGACTACTCAAACCTGTCAATATTTCCTCAGAAAATTTAATAATGGCAGTAATTAGCTCAGAGTAAGTATTTTTTTCCTCAAGTTGCTTTCTATTACAACATCTCCATCTCCAGCTGTAAAAAGGATTGCTTTAAAAACTAATAGTTGCTTTTGGTCTTTCGGGATTTTCCATAGCTAAAATGAGCTTGATTTTAAAATAGGTATTTCGTATGCACCCATGACTCCTGGGCATTAGCCTCTGGGTGGACATAGCTGAACAGTTAGTCAACATCTCTAAGTAAGACAAACATGGAATCTTCAAGGTTGTGAAGAAGATATTTTCAATGGCACTACTCTCCGGTGTAAAATTTTGTCACGTAAGTGTGTGATGGTGCATTTTTACCCCTCATGGACACAGCCCTTGTCTACAGTTATCTGCTTCGGTGATAACGATGCATCTGAGGGTGGTGATTGCGTCTGGGCGCAATGATCCCACCTTGCTAAGCTGGATTCAGGGGAAATACGCAAAATACCATGGCCACGGGCTAGCTTGAACAATACGATCAGGTGTTAGAGCAATAGGAAAATATGACTGTAAGTCAATCGTCTTACCTCCATAAATAGTAGGCAACCCAAGAGCTGCCTTTGAGCTCTCCTACACGGCAGCTGGCTGCACTCCGGGATCTCCCCTCGAGCAGGGACTCCTATCAAGGATACTCCCCGGGGTTAAGAGATTCCTTGCCGCAGCAGATCAGTGGTAACTGACATATACAGCGCTTAAACTTTGACTCTTTATTAAGGGTATACTCAAGCTCAATTGCACACATAATCTTTCAAGATAAACCATTGCTTTATCTTGTCCTCCGTGTAGCAAATAATCATGCGTACCTTGCCATGAAATTATTTTTTCCTTAAAGTCGCCTTTACTGTTTCAAACGTTGTTGAAACGCTATTTTGTATCAATAAATATATTGTTACTTCCCTCTTGTGAGTGAAGTGCATAACTCCATTCCTGTGACAAAGAGGCTTAGAGCTTATATTTTCTGTTAATATAGATACAATCTTTTTGGTCCTGTCTAGGGATTGACCTTGGTAATTTTACTTCCTGGAATAAGTGAAGTGTATTGTCTTTAACATGTTTTTACCTCACATATGTCAGTTCCAGAGATTTAAAAAAAAAAAAGCTACTTTTTAAAGTAATAAAGTCTTGCCTTTGTTAAATAGAATCTTCAGGAATAGCTCATTAACTTCTGAAGGAGCTCACTGGCTTTTGAGAAGTCATATGTGGACAGATTTGGGCTTCAGATACTGAAATCTCAGAAACATTCAGATAAAGAAATGTAGGAGTTAGCCTGCGGATATATATGAATAACAAGGTGGCTTTATCTAGATTGCCGTATGCCACATAATATCTGATATTTCCATAGTACACTCTTGATGTGCAAAGCATGAGAACATCTCAGGAAGGTAGGAGGATGTTAATCTCTCCATTTTTCTACACTTGGAAACTAGGTCATGTTATTCATTCATTTCATGAAAAGATTTTCCTTCTCTTTTGTTCCACGATTATTTACTTTTTTTTTTTTTTTTTTTTTTGAACTGTCAGTCAAGACAAGGTGTCAAGACCACATTTCAGGACAAATGACATATAAATGGATTTTGAAAATTCTGTCTGTCCAAACATGAGAAGAAAAGGCTTGTGAGCGTGGACTGTTTAAACACTGTGTGGTTCACAGACTCATTTAAGATCAGCTTTGTAAGTGCCTCTCAGTTGCTTTTGGAAGTTAAAACACATAAGAACTTTTCTTAGGCTGGAAGTTAACCCCATTTCACTACAAAATGGGCCAGAACTCAGGAGTATGGTAAGTCAAGACATGCAAGTAGGTGCTTTTAGCACCATTTCACAGCTCTAATTCCAGTGCTGCTCTGTGCCAGGGAGTAGAACTGTGAGAGAAGCCTGAGGGCTGCCATGGTCGAAGGAATATGCATCAGCTGGGTGATAAGGAGCTGGCAAATTCTTATCTTAGCTTCATATATGTAAAGTTGGCTCCTCTGAACGGATTAAGGTGTCAACATGTCAGACTCTATCCAGGATATTGGTGTCTTGAAAGAATCCTAATATGCGCAGTAAAATTTAATGTTACAACAGTGAGTACAAACAAGCGTCCCCTATGTTCTTCGCTCTTCCGCAGCTCATGAGTGAACAGGTCTGCAGTGCTGGAGCATTTGTCTCTGAGGGAAGCCCTTGACCAGAAATGTCAAGGAGAGAAAAAGCCAGATTTTTTTTTTTTTTTAATATTTAGCTTTGAGAAATCCTGTCATTTCAGAGTAAAAGATTAGCAAGGATATAAGGCATCTTCTAATGGAGTTGATAAGATGCTTAGTGGATATCAGAGATAAACAGTTTTGTTGTGTATTTATCTTGTAGAGAGCCTGAATTTTATCCTTACTGTCTCCTCATTCTACATTTATCTTGGGGTTTCTTTAGAGATCAAAAGTTTATTGAAAACTTGGTAAGCAGGCACAGTTCCCTATGCTGCTGGGGACTTTTTGGCATATCATTAAAACACGCACCCATACAGAGATTACAGAGAGACGCTGAGCAAAATCTATGGAATTCAGTCCAAGAGGAGCCAGAGAATAACAGTGAGGATTCTAAAATTTGAAAGAGGACTGACTCTGTGTGCCACCAGCTGGTGGATAGGTTCGGAAAGCCTTTCTCAACGGTGATCCAGAAAAGGCATTTTGAGCCCAGGAACAGTGTTGCTGATGGTATAATGGACTGTAATTTAAATCATCGTGCTAGAGAGAGAAATGGAAGCATCCAGGGATTAAAAAAGCTTGATTTTTATATCCACCTCCAAGGTTTTGAGCAAGCTGAAAACTGCATAACTGGGGTTTACATTCTGTCATACAACACTATCATTGAAAGTTGAGGCAGGTTAATTGGAATGGTAAGCCAGCATCTGGGGAAATCTAAAGGCAACTGTTAATGTGTCTGGAAGCGGCCAAACGTCAGAGAGAGAAAACTCTTTGGTAGTCGTTAGTTTATTGCCTTTTTGCTCTCCTTTTGTTAGAGCAGGGACAGCTGCCTTAGGGATCTGGCTGTATGACTGTGTGTTCTAACATGGCTTTTATCACCATCATTTGGAGCCCCACGAGGGCGTGGAACCGCTTCCCAGGATGTATTGTGGAGCAGTCGTAACCACCTTGAGGTGGCTCTCAGAGCTGAGCGGAGGGAACGAGACAAGGCAGGCCCACTTCCACCGGAGTTCAGGGAGGGGAGGATTACTTGGGTGGAGTAGCCACCTAATGGACACCAAATTAAAAGGCAACATATGTTGAAATAAAGCCTCTCAACCCTATTCCTTAGTCTCAGTGGCCCTATGTATTAAGCAAATAAGTGTTCTTTTCCTTGTTAATCAAACAGGTAAACTGAAAGTATGCAGATTACATGTTTTGGAGTGGTCCGGGTTTAGATTTACTATTGTGACTCATAACAACCTATATTTCTTATGGTTTCTGCTGCAGTAGAATGCCAGCACCATGGTGGCATTCATCCCATGCTGACCGTGCTGTTCAAGCAGGATGGATTGTGCTTGTGTTCCCAGTGGATGCAGCATTTTTTCCAGCTCCTGTCTCATGAATTCTTGGTCAGCAGCTACACTTCAGGTCCAAGCTTAGTAGTGGAATTCTTGCAGGATATGCAGAAAAACTCGGAGCCAACGTTGTGCTATTAATATTCATACGCTGGGTTTTTTCTCTCACGACTTTTCCCCTCTGTTGAAGACCTGTCTTTTCCCTGTGCCAAGCACAGCTCTGCTGCTCCATTTGCAGAGTTCGCAGGCCCTGGAGCCAGCACAGAGTGCTTGGTCACAGCAAGCTGGGTGCAGTGACCGCCCCAGGAGCTCAGAGGCACAGGCATCCTTTGCTCAATGAAGCATTTCTCTTCCTATTGGAGCTCTGTTGAATTCCTGAAAACTTAATTATTGTTTCCTCCGTAATTTCTTAATTCAATTGCATGGCTTGAAATTTTCTTTTCTGGCATGAGGAGGCTCTTCTTTACAAGCCCCTTTGAGCTTTGGGGACTGTACCAGTTTGTTTAGTGATGGTAGCAGCAGCCAGCTTCACTCCTCTTCTTTCCAACTCAAATACACAATGCTTTTTTATTTCTTTCACTGCTCTGTGCAATGGATTTCTCTTCTGATTCTAGTGCTTCACAGTTTTATTCTTCAATTCACGTTGATCTTATGTTTTTATTAAAAAATAAATCCACAGACGATAGAATCATTGAATCATTTAGGTTGGAAGAGACCTTTAAGATCATTGAGTCTGACTGTTAACCCAGCACTGCCAGGTCACCACTAACCCATGTCCCTCAGCACCACATCTCCACGGCTTTGAAACCCCTCCAGG
>JAVSBS010029376.1:96572-144211 GCA_033124195.1 Coracias cyanogaster | reverse complement strand
CAATTCTCTGTGCTGGGGAGGGGGGGAAAATAAAGTAGTTTCCTAAAGGTCCCATTGACTGCCTAGATTTTCATGTCGTCCTAGTGAATGGTTTATAGCAGTAAATACTGGGTTAGACTTCAGAAGTGAAAAAAAACCTTGACATTTGGGAGGATGTTTCTTTGCTCTGCTTTACTAGAGAGGGGAAAAGCTTCAACATAATAATTTTTGAGGGATATTTAGTAGCCAAGAAATGTCATATCCTCTGCAATTGGACTATAACTTCTTTTTTTTAAGAACACAATCAATAAAATTAGTATTTTAACACATACTCTCTTCCCACCTTTAAAAAGAGTTTTGCCAGGAATGAAAGCTTACTTAATGGTTGTACAGATTGGTATGCCCTATGTCATGCCCTGGTAACTTTTCAACCTCTTGCTGAGTTTGATTGCCAGAGGAAGACAGGTCTCAAATTATTTTCTTCAAGTTCTGTGAACACTGAGGTTTTCATAACCTCAGGTTTGTTTCTTTTTTGCAGGTGGAGGCTAGTGAGGCCTGATTTTCAAATGATGTATTGAGATGGTACTTACAGTACCTTCAGCGGGGCTGTGGTCTATTTATACCATCTGAAGTCTGACTTTAATTGATGGATTCTTGTACCTTTTAAAGTGAGCATAAATTATATGAATGCTTTACAGTCCAAAGTAATAAAAAATATGAATTGCCGCTGTTTCTTTCTAACTGTATCACAAGACAGATTCCCGAGTAAAGAATGCACATAAACTTTTAGCCCATGGAAATACGCATATATAATTTAATTTGCATACATTAAATCCTTGGTTTCATGAATGATTTAAGATTCTTTTGCAGTTGGAAAGCTCTGTCAACATTTTTTTCGTGATTGAATTGCCTATTCTGTTTAAGTCAGACTTGGTAATATTGCTTGTGCATTACAGAACGGTATTGGTAACTTCGTTAGACCTTTTATCAACATGACTAATTTATAACTGGCCACAGTGTATTATTGGCCAGAGATATATTACTGTTTAAGACTTCCCCAGAGTGGAGATTTTAAAGTGCAAGAAAGATGTCAGTTGAAGGGGATGGAGCTCAGAAGGTTAAGGAAAGAAACCATGGCACCTTACATCAGAAGAACATTTTCACTTTAGCATTGTTATAAAGGCAGTAAACTTGATTTGTGATTTTCTTATAAATAAAAATATTGACTGGTATAACAAATTCAAAGAGCTTTTTTTTTTTTTTAATATGCTACAGCAAAACAATAAATGCAGACTATTTTAAACAAATTTTAAACAGTAGCATGCCAAATGAGTAAAGAGCCTTATTTCGCTGCTGGCCCAATGCTGTCTTGGAAGCTGCTGTTGCTCGTGGGCTTTTTCCTCTTACTGGGTTTGTTTATTTTGAAAGGTTCTAGTATTGTATTATTGTCCCACTAAGACAAGCTAACTTCTTTTTTTTTTCCCTGAGGTGACTTTGTGTGCCTCATGTTTACCAGTAAGCATCCTCTGGCACATCATAAATGTGATTTAAAAGGTGGCTCCATAGGAGGCTGTTGCTTTTTGGGATGCCATTTGGTTGCATCTTCTCACCATTTACTCAAAATCTCCAGTTACTACCAGTTTTTTCTCATTTCCTTGGAAACTGGAGTAATCTGTCCAATTCGCTAATAACCCAATCTTTGGTAAGGACTAGGAAGAGTCAAAAAACTGAACGGGGGACATACTGACTCTCTGGATGTGTCGTGGTGGGACAGGACTTGGCCCTGTTTAGAGCTGACTTTCTTTAACAGGGGCTAGGTTTGTGGTGCTTTTGGAAACTTGGCTGAACTTCTAGGAGTTCCTGACTCATAGAATGGTTTGGGTTGGAAGGGACTTTAAAGATCACCTAGTTCCAACCCCCCTGCCACGGCAGGGGCACCTCTCACTAGACCAGGTTGCTCCAGGCCCCATCCAACCTGGCCTTGAACACCTCCAGGGATGGAGCATCCACAGCCCTCCGGGGCAATCTGTTCCAGTGTCTCACCACCCTCAGAGTAAGAAATGATCTTCTAATTTCCAGTCTTTTCCAATTTGAACCCATTACCCCTTGTCCTGTCACTACAGGCCATTGTGAAAAGTCCCTCCCCAGCCTTCTTGTAGGCCCCCTTCAGATACTGGAAGAAAACTCGCCTTTAGAACATCTCTGGAGTGAAGACTTGGTAAAGACAGAGCTAATTCAACACCTCCATCTTCTCCTTCACCCAGAAATGCAAATGTATTTCTCCATGGAGCAGTTCACAGAATTCCCATCCAAAATTTAACAAGAACTGTTGAAAACCTTAACCAAGGTGTTAGTGTCTGGTGGCCAAAAATGACCAGCGAGAAAGACAAAGCTGCCAAATGAACAGAAATGCCTACTTGTGCAGCACCTGCCTTTCCAGAAAGATACGGAGAAGACTCCTAAATTCAAGTGGGTCCTTGTCTATTCAGAGCTACTTTATCTGTGTAGCACCTGTACCATGGTTTCCAAGCACTGAAGAAACTAAATGAAGAAGCAGCCATCAAGCAGAGTCTAGGAAGTGGCAGCTTCTTTCATGGAGAGAGTAAAGCTGCTGTTCAGGAAGGCTCCTTTAGGGTGAATAGATGGAGGTGCTGGGCAGTGGGAAATCCCTCAAAGCAATAACAAGGACTGGGGACAAAATGCAAAGCAACAGAGGTAGGGGTAGTAATGGGTGAATCTAGGAGCCCTGTGTGTTAGGTCCTGGCAAGCGCAGGCTGTTTGGTGGGGTTTTATGATTTCAGTACTTAATTCATGGAGGTGGATAGTTTTTGCATCCAGGTGTGCATCCTGATTTGATCCTTCTTTCTTGCCTACTATGTGTGCTGGAATGGGAAGCGAATCTGAACTGTTCTCTCCACGTGGTGGCTGTTATAAATGACTTGTGATTGCCCATGATGGTCTTGATCCTGTAGGTGCATGGGTTAGCTGTAGAAAAAAGCAGCCCCACTAAGTTTAAGTGGGACATATTAGCTATGTAAGTGTACATGGGTAGATTAATGTGCTTGCCTTGTTTATACCCTGAGATGTTAGGGCTAGTCTTGAGTTTCAGAGATACTGTGATTAAAGAGAGGCAAGGATTAAAGAAGGAATAAGAGAGAAAAGTAGACAATTACTGAGAACAGAGAAATCACACAGTGCTGAAAAATTCCCTTTTTACTGAGTATCAGATACTCTTGGAGAAGTACTGACACTTGCTCTTGAGTACTCCCAGTTTGCACTTTGATATTAATTGAACCAAGGACTAGGTTTCCTACTTTGTTGATTGATTTTTTTTTTTTCTTAATTTTAAACTGATTAATGTTTTCATTTGAATAGCACTGCTGACTCTGCAGAAGATGTGATCTTTTAATTAGCAGATGTCAGGATTAGCATTAGTGTTGAGCTGTAATTAGCATTTGTATGCATAGCAAAAGACCAGGGCTCAGCTTGGCAGCAAGGAGAATGAAATTATAGGTAGTGGTGTAACTTAGTGTTGTCCTTCATATCTGTAGGTTTTTTTGTTTGTTTTGCAAAAGTGAAGTCCACAAGTATAATCAAGGCATAATGTCTAGCAGATTATTTATAGAAAAACTACATATAAATTATTGGTAGTGTTCAGCTAGTTAAATTGTAAGTTTTGTTGGCCTAACAGATTTTAATATATCTAATTGTCACACACTGATGCTCTTAAAATGAAGGCTGCAAAGTGGTAGTAGTTTCTTGACTAGGCTGCAGCAGCAGCATACATGGACATGGATGTTTCTGGGAATGGTATTTTATGAGTAGAGGAGTCCTAACTGAAGCAGGTGACATTTGGGGCTCTTGGATTCCCACTTCAGATTGATTTAAAGAGTGAATGCACATTGACTTTATGCTCCTGTTTGCAGAAGTGAAGGTTTATGTGAATAGGGTAGTATGTGAACATAAGAGGAAGAAAGAGGCAGTCTGTTTATCAGAGATCAGTAGTATACAGAGGGACCCAGGTACAGAAAGTAGTGAAAACTGGATGTCTCCAAGGAAGGAGAGTTTTCTTCTCCTGCTGATGAAAAGTCAGCATCACCCCAAGTCAGTGGATAAAGAACATAATTGTGGGGAAGTCTATTCAGTAGCATTTTATCAATGTAAAGGAAAAATAGTTCTTTTTAATGCTGCCAAGGTAAGTGAAGACAGTGGTGATTTCTGTGACCTCTAGTCAAACAATTAGACAAAACTCAGCTGCTCTTTCTTCTGACACAGCAATGAAAAAAATAAAAGCAACTTGATTATAGTGGTTTGGGAATGGAGGTTTAGAATTCACAGTTCTGGTGCTTGGAGGAAAAGAGGAGCCTTCTGTACAGCACATCAACAATAATGGTCATAATGTTATAATATAAAATGAGTTTGTGGTGCTCCAAGGGCTGGATAGGAAAGCAGAATCCTATCCTTGGCTTGTGTGGGCAGGTCATTCTTTTCTGGTTTTGGTTTCCTCATTTCATCTAACCCTCATCGAAATGGAGTTAATGTTTCTGACCACCTTTGTAAAATGCTCTGAAATTAATTGCTGATAAGTGCTGTGTTAGGTTGTTGAGTCGTTTCTGGTGGCCACTTCTTTGTGGTTTTAAGCTCCATTGGTAATAAACAGGATAAAGAAAAAGAGAAATGTATGTTAAGCTATGAAATGATTCTTGAAAATTAAAATCTTCTGGAAGAAAACATAGAATTGAGCCTCTTTTTTTTTTTTCCCCTCTCCTACTTTAAAGCTGAACGTTTACAGGTAACAAACATTTTAAATTCTTATAAAAGATGACAGGCTGCTCCCCTCTTGCATTTCCACCAGGGAGAAGCAGTAAAGAATTTGCTATCATCTCACATGATAAATAATGCTTGTATGCATATACTGCCAACACCCCCCCCACCACCCATCCCACTAAAAACCTCCTTTTACATTCAAACCCCTGCTTGGATCTGTTGAAACAGCCACCAGTGATTCTAAGCACTTAACCTATGTCATTTTGGGTGGGTTTATATGATTGGTTTTGAACTTCCCTCCAGTGCTGTATTTGTGAAAGGAAAAAGGAACGGTATCAAAGATGAAGGCTTTTGAAGCTGTTGACCTTTTGAGTGAAGAGCATGGTACATGAATAGCAGTGTAAACCCTCAGTGATCATTCAATAAAATAGCATTAAAAGCAATAGCATGTCTGATTTGTCAAATGAAGAAGTAGTACATCTCACCTTCCAGCTGAATAAATAGAGCTTATAGTGGAGGGTAATACTGGCATCATAACATAATTGAAATGATACTATTCCAATGTACAATTCAATAAAACTAACCACAGCAGCAGAGTTATCGATTTATACTCAGTTAAAAGCAGTTCACATACTCAGTTCAAAATATTTCTGATGAATATCAGCTCTGGTAATATGATTTTCCTCATTCAGTAGCAGAAAAGAAGTTTTTATCAGCCTGAAAGATCAGATAAAATGTTAAGAAAGAATTTGATTTTTGCTGTATTGGCCTGAGCAGACTGACTCCACAGCAACGAGAGCAATTAGTTTTTTTCAGTGTACGAGTTTCTGGTGTATCCCCAGTTTTTAGTGTGTTTTTTGAAAAAAAGGATTGCTCAGTGACATGTGTCCAAAGGCAAGGGGTCCTTTATAGTTCAGAGCTGACACCAGTAGTTATAGGTGTGATTATTTGTCAGGTAAATGTCTGTCTCCAACCCCTTCTGAACCAGAGGAAAGAGTTTGTGGTAATTAATTGGGTTTTTCTAGTGTAATTAGCAAGTAATCTGCTGTGACATCCAAGTACAACATAAGTAGTCAGCATGTAAATATGTTGTTTAGTGAATGGTAAAGCAACATCACCTGGTTTTTTTTTTTTTTAAGTGGTATTGCAGGAAAACGTTTTGCATAGACCAGCTCGAGGCTATTTTTCCCCAGCTCATTCTGCCTTGTCCAAAGAAGGGCAATGAAGATGGTGATAGGTCTAGAGAACAAGTGTTACAAGGAGTGGCTGAGGGAACTAGGGTTGTTTAGTTTGGAGAAAAGAAGGCTCAGGGGAGACCTTAGCACTCTCTACAACTACCTGAAAGGTGGTTGTAGTGAGGTGGATGTCAGTCTCTTTTCCCAGGTAACAAGTGATAGGACAAAAAGAAAGGGCCTTGAGTTGCACCAGGGGAGGTTTACATTGGATATTAAGAAAAATTTCGTTATCAAGCATTAGAACAGTCACCATCCCTGGAGGTATCTAAAAGATGTGTAGATGTGGTATTTAGGGACATGGTTTAATGCTGTACTTGGCAGTGCTGGCTTAATGGTTGGACTTGATGATCTTGAAAGTGTTTTCCAACCTAAATGATTCCATGATTCTAAGAGATCATTGAAACATAAGGATGTGATGGCATAGGTTTGTTTCTTCCTTGTACCAGGATCAATACTGGAATCCTAAGGCCAACTTGCACTTTTCCTTTCCCTTCTTCTTCCATTTCTTCTTTCCTCCTTATTTTAAATCTGCTTTTAAGAGCAGTACAGTGATTAGTATTTAGATCTTGCATTAAGTTTACTGGTTTATTAGTTCTCTCTTAGGTTCTGCTGTCAGAATATCTATTAACGGATTGTATACCAGCACTGCTTTTCCTAAAGGAGAAAGAGAGTCTTAGAAAAAATTCACACAACAAAATAAGGAGGACCCAGTGTGCTTTTTTTCCCCCCTAAGACATATTCCATGTTGCTTCTAAATGGGATGGCAAGGAAGCAACTGATACCTATAAGCATGTGACAAGAACTTTACATTTAAGGTAGAGTCCTTGCATTGGACTAAACTTAATTTTTTACTGTTTGGTTTACTCACAGAGATGCAAACTAGTTTTTCCTGTTAGCATCATGTCTAATTGATTTCAGAATGAGTAAGAAAATAAAGCTGGAGCTCATGGTGAACATTATTCCTCCTTGAAATGCTCTGAATACTTCTATTTATTATACTGTTCCCGTTGTAAGTAGGGCTGTACCCTGAAAAACCAAGAAATGAACAGTGTCTGCACCTGCTCATGGCAGGACCTTGTTCATCAGGCTACACCTCATTTTCTTTTTTTCTATGGTTACATAAATACCAGGCTGCTTGGGTTGATGGTACCCTACCTGTACCAAATATAGCTGCTGCCTCGTTTGCTCTGCATAGGTAGGGTAATGCTGTAAATGGTGTGAGGAAGAAACACAATGAGATAAGTGTTGTCCTGAAATGGCTCTTGGTTGGTGATTGAAGAGGTTCAAGCCCAGTGTCAGCATCAACTCAGCTACCCATAGACATAAGTAACTTGCAGTTAGGAGTGTAAACTTGAGTTTATTGTTAGTGATATCTTTGATAAGGCTGTTTTGAAGGAGAATTTCCAATTTCATATATGCTAGCAGAGGTTGTTATTTTTTTACACTAGGGAACTGTGCAAAAAAAGTATTGGGTAATTTTTATGGTGCCCCCTCAAGATGAATTAAACATATTTATGCTTCAACATAAAAGAAAAATTTCATGAACAGTGCATTGGACAGAGTCCTACTGCAATATCCCATTCCAGGATGGCTAGAAGACAAAGTTGAGACTGTTTATCTCATCACCCAGGGAAACTTTTCTCACTTGCTGGGAGTCCTTCTGTCTCTAGCATTCCTGCTTCCAGCCACTTTAACCCCTTGTTGTAGTTGGGCCTTCTTGCCCTCTGTGCTAGATCATTGCTTGGTCACAGATTATAACTGCTGAGGAGTTACTATTCAGGTGTCCCGTTCAGAAGCAATCCTTGCATGGTATGGAGCCGAATGACCATTCATTCACAGAGGAGACCACAATCCATGTTACATCACCAGTATGCTTGCTTTATTGTATCAAGAATGAAGTTAAAATGTTGCAGTGAACAGCCCTTTCATGAGCTGCTGCTTCCTGCCTCCATTATCATGGAAGTTAGCCTTTCTCAAATGCGAGATTTTTTTGTTGTTGTGGGGGAAAAAAAAGTTTCCTTTGCTTTTCTCCACTGTATAACTTCCCCTCACTCCTGACTTAGGGTTTGTTGCAAACTTGGGAAGAGCATTTTGAACAGCCTGTAATGATATTGTTGTTGGTACTTACCATAATCTCTTGCAGAGGTTTAAATGATTAAAACATATGTTCATGGCTGCGCTCAAGTGTTGCAAAGTTGCTGAATTTTGTGAAGCCCAATTCACTTGGTGTCATGTTGTTGAGATTTTTTAAGAAGATTATTTTTTTGTTTTGCTGGGAGTTTCAAATTTTTAAAAGTGCAACTGATGTGATCACATCTACTGAGCCCTGACAACCACACAATTTGAGACACAAATGCTTGTCTAGCAGCACCCTTGTGACCCTCTTTGCATGGTCATGCCATGATCCTGCTCTGCAGAAGCAGTCAAAAGCTGGGGCTCATGGAAACAATAGCAGTAGAAGTCAAAATAGAGCATTTGCTGTTATGTTGAGGGGAAACACTGCTGCAGAAGTAACAGCACACACAAAGACTTAAATGGGTTATTTCAGTGTCTAAACGATTTGGTCTTATTTTTTATGTGAGTGTATAGAAACTGTCTTTTGCTTGGGAGTGAAGCTGCTGGGTCTCTCTTGGCTTGGAGGTGCAATGTGGCAGGAGCAGAGAGCCTGCAGGTACTGTGGTACTGGAGGGATGGTATCATGCAATGTCTTCAGCCCTCCGGGATGAAACAGAAGCAGAAATGAGCCCTGCAAAAAGAAGCCTGTATAAAGATGTGAGAATGAGTTACTTGAGAGGTGGACAATGTGCAGGGGAATTACTGTGTTGGATGAGGTGAGCTAAGGTTCAGCTCTCTGAAGGGAAAGAAAAGATGCACTGGTATAAACTGCATGTGGGTAAGCTGTGATGATTTGGCCATTTTCACCTCCTGGGGTTCAGTTATTTGAGCAGGTGATAGGAAGAAGCTCTGCTTGTGGTGTGGACGTGAGTGCAAATTCATTAGCCTAAGAAATTATCTCCACCCTAACAATATTGGAATCAGTTATTTGAGGAAGAATGCTGACCTTTCTCACGTTTTTTGTTTGTTGGCCCTTCGCAGGAGCAGTCGTCTGAAGGGGTATTGCTCTGACCTACCAGGCAAGGCTGGAGGGCTCTTATCTTCTTCCTTCCACCTCGATAATAGCACTTGTCATCTTGCCGTGCATGTAGATTTTTACACAGCTCAGCATGCTTTCCTGCAGACACCAAAATATTAATTATAATGCTGTAAAAATTAATTGAAACACATCATAATCTCTGTTAAGTAAGGTCACTGAAATTGTCTTAAAATAGACCCCTCGAGAAATAAGATGAAATCTCTCGACAGAGAAGCTTGGCAGATTTCCTGTGCCAGTCCTCTTGAGATGCTTCCTATTGCCATTAAAGTTCATTCAGTATTTCTGTATTTTTCCTTAGAGCGCCTGCCATTCAGAGCAGCTTTGCTATCCTACTCATCTCTGCTAACTCTTTAATAGGATTTTGGCCTCCTTTGCCTAGGTAATGGTGATGGGAGCCAAGCACTAACCAGTGGTCTCTCTGTCTGAGCGTTGACTCCTTGGAGAAGACATGCCGCCCTGAAGGACGTGGATGGAGATCCAGTCTGGCAGTTCTTTGATTCCCATCACAGATATAATATCTGTATTACCTGTGATGATCTTGGAAGGTTTCAGAGCAGAGATAGCACAAAACATTTGGTTGTTAGTGTTTGCCCAGCACCTACAAAACTGGTCTGGCAAAGTGAGTAGAAGGATAAAAATCTCAGCAGCTTCCCAGAGACCCCTGACCAACTGTTTTATGATTTTTAGAAATGGCAAGTGTGTCTTTTTTCATCCCATTTAACACAATCACAGAATTGCTGTGGTTGAAAAAGGCCTTTAAGATCGTCCAGTCAAACTGTTAGTCAACTCTACCAGGCCCGCTACTATACCATATGCTTGAGCACCATATCTAGACAGCTTTTAAATGCATCCAGGGATGGTGATTCAACCATTTCTCTGGACAGCCTGTTCCAGCCTTTGATAACCCTTTTGGTATAGAAGATTTTGCTAATGTCTAACCTAAACCTCCCTTGATGTAACTTGACACCATTTTCCCTTGTCTTATCAGTTGTGACTTGTGAGAAGAGACCAACACCCACCTCCCTACAACCTTCAAGCCAGCTAGTACTAAATCTTTTTCGATTTGGAAGCAGAATGCATGTTTACTCTAGAGATTGTTCTTATTTCATTGAATTAGATATAAATTGAACTAATAAATATAATAAAAATATAAGTTTCAGAAACACTTTTCCTTGCAAATAGATGGCACATAACTTCAGTACCACAGTGGCATGCAATCTGGCTTTTTAAGGATGTTGACAGTGATGTGGTTACTTCAGGAAATTCAGGCTTCCATATGGTGTGATAAGCCTTTACTTGCAGAGGCTATGTGAATGGGATCTCTGACTGTTTGCAATTTTGGGTGACACCTTCTGCATTTTATTTTATTTTCAGTTAAACTGCTGTCTGAAAAGGTAAAATCACCTCCTGCAGTCAGAGGTCTAACTGGACCAAACATGCTTCCCGGTATATAATAGTGTGACCTTTTTCCGGCTCTCGTTTTCTCTGTTGGTGTTGCAGAGTCCTTTTCTCTGACCAGAGATCAATGGCCTGCAGAAATAGTAAGCTTCAAGTGAGGGGGGAAAAAAACCATGAAGAAAGAAAAGAAATAAGAGGTTCAGGTGAGCAAGATGAGAGCATGAGCAGAGTATCTGCTGTGTCGTCTGGATGCTGTGATGGTCTATACCTTTCACCCTTGTGCTCCAAAGAGGAGTCTTTCTGCAAGTATGGGGTTTTTTTCTTTCCTGTTGACAAAATTTGTGGGGAAGAAATATGTATGTTTAAGTCTAACTGTCCTAAAGCTAATAGAGGTTGCTTAGACGTCACAGCTAGGTGAGAAATAAGCTCCTGTGTTAGTGCTTCTAAAGTGCTGGCAACTGCTTACACATCTGGGAAGCAGGTAGAGTGAAATGGTTTCTGTAGGCAGGGCCAGAAACAGAACACTCAGAGTTTTGCAGGAGTGGGACCTGCACATTTTGAGCAGAACTAAACTTGAAACACACCCTTAGCATTTAAAAAGAAATGTGGTAAACCTGAGTGATGTTCTTCCTCCTCTTCCCAGAGGGCTATGAATAGGCAAGGTGTTCACGTGCTGGCAGTGCATCAGTGCACCGTGGTGGGGCCCTGTAAATGCTGGGAAAGGTTATATTAATTATGGTGATTAATAGCCCATCTCCTTTCTCATACAGGTAGGTAAAAGGCTACGGGGCTTCAGTGGGGAAAGGACGGAGCTCAGACCTTAGGCAGCCTGTGCTGGGAATGGTCTCTGCCTTTATTCGTTTGGTTTTGTTTTCAGTAAAAATTGCACAGTTTCAGAACGATCCTTCTAAGGGAGAGAGGATAGCAGTGTTGTGGGTGAATTTTTAATTCACTCATTTGATAGAGCTTTAAGAAAAAAACCTGGACAGCTTAGCACTTAATGTTTTTCTCTGATTTTGGTTCATATAAAGATAATGTAGAGTGAACTCTAGGCTGCCATAGTCTCTGGGACTCATAAGGCAGACAGGGAAGGGAATATGTTGTGAACCGCAGGAATTAATCCACACTGTTTGTTAGGCCTCGAGGAGGCACGCTATGCTATGTAGAAGTTGAAATAACCCATTGCAGGGGAAATCTGACAGCAGCCTCCTCTTAGAGCTGGCTTTGCACAAGGGATCTGAACTGCACTATGTCCATCTTTTAAAAAATTGTGGCTAAACTTTGCAAAAAAAGAATGATCAAACTTCACATTATAATGACAAAGGGTAGATCCACTGTCAGAGTGGATCCACCACCCAGGTTATCCCCAGCAATTGCCATGTTATAAATATTCAGTTCTTTTCCGTACTGTGAAGCTGGCAGCCTATAACCCTTTTAGAGAAGAAATGGTTGTGAGCCAGCAGACCCATTTGGAAATGTATTTTTGCTCTGCTGTTGGGTGTTACAACACTAAAAATAAATTAAAAGGCTCCATTGTAGGTTATTATTACTAGCTTATGATGCAACTTAGCTGCTGATAGTCTATTACAACAATTCCTTCTGGCTGCTGACAGCTCACCAGGTGCTTGGAAATGTCAGCTACTGCCCCAGGATACATGGAGAGGTTATGGTTTAATTTTCAGGTCTTCCATGCTCTCTGTGGGTGGAGAGTAGCAAGGAGCTGGCCCCAGGAGCCTGACATCCAGCTTGCGTTTCTTAGTGTTTTCTTTAGCCTGCCTGAATAGTTCTCTTGCAGACCTCATTGCTCCATCAGACTGGTGGGTTTTGGTGTGTTATGGTCTCCTATGTTAGTAGTCCCTTTTTTTTTGGCTTTACTAAATCCATCTACCTTTGTTCATACGCTGCCACCCCTTTTATTTTTCTCTTAAGGAGTGGCATGCTCAGCCTTACTGGTATGTTTGGTAACTGTATAATTAGAAAGCTAAAAATAATGTACCAAAAGCAGCAGCTTCACAGAAGGTGTCCCAGTTTGGTGGCACTGGGCTCCGAGTCACATTTGCTTTGCTAAGAGCTGAGATGGTTTAGGACAGTAGTAGAGATTGGGCATTGCTTTTCTGAGCAGCTAGTGCAATGTAGCTGAGATCTTGCCCTCCAGCTCTGATAATGCCGATGTGCTGTGGATGGAGATTTATTTTACTCTGCGTTTATTTAGGATTTATAACGATGCTTACCAAAACACTCTACCCAGCACTCTTAAGTATCTTGGTGTGCAATGGTGATACAAATCAAAGAACAAACCTCCCCATCTTTGTCTGACAGTCAACAGATCCCAGCTTTATCAGTGGTAATGCTTTTATCCTTAAAGATAGTCCTGCAAACAGTATTAATTTGGGGTTTTTTTTCTCATTAATATTATTATTATTTTGCTTCCGTCCATGCAGTGACAGATCTCTTTCTCTCACACTTTTTAAAAATTATTTGTTTGTAATGTGCTAATTCCCAGAATCTGAACGTGAATCAGGACCCTATTAATGCTAGTTCTTTACAGACCCACTGTAAGAAAGGAGCTCTCTGAAATATTGAGGAAGCCTGTTTTACCACCTCGCTTTATACTTTTAATACATTCTGGGATAGAGTTTGAATGAAGAAAAATGCAAATTATGAAATAAAGATTTCATACTATGCTGTTGCACCAGGTGAAAACCCCCTTGTTGCTGATTTATTGTCATTTTTGTCATGTGCTTTTTTTATCAGGCCCCATCCCTTAGATTTGTGTGGTCTTACGGGAATCTCAGCATGTTGTCTACTTCACGTTTTAACTGCCTGGAATACTTTTTACTTACAGATCTTAAAAATGGTGGCACCCAAATACAAGCAGAAAGACTCCCCAGGTTGTTGTCTTTAATCATCTATCATTCTTTGAATTGCTCACCTGATCTTCTGGGGGCTGATCTGTGACCTTTAAGCATTGAATACCTGAGATGCCATCAGTGTAGTGGGAAGCCAGGACTGGTTTTAGAGCAATTTAAATGCACAGAAAACTCATAGGGCTTAACTTATTTACTTATTTATCCCCTTCATTGTCATTTTAGTCCTCTTTTGGTGACCAAATTCAGTGAACTGCAGTGGAGGGGTAAGTCTGACTTGTTCTGAACGGTCTCTTTCAAACTTTATTTTGCCTCTTAGGTGAAATAGGGAGTAAATTTACAGGTATAGTTTGTGAGCCATGCTTAGTTCAAATAATATGTGCTCTTACATCCCTGCTGGTGTGGTTTTCAGGGAGTTTTTGATGACAGATTTTGTGTTTGCATGCCAATGTGACAGTTACCCATGGGCTGGCCTACAATGCTACTAGCTGCATTGATCACATGGCTGATGAATTCTATGGATGGGTGTCACCACAGGCTTAAGAGTGTGAGATTGCAGACTGATTTAGGGAAGGACAGGCCCCAAAGTGGAGCGGATCCAACCTCTGCTATTGAGAGTAAGCAAAGATAGGAGGCAAACAGTGTGAATCCTGAAACCTGGCAAGTGCCTGGGTTAGCTAAGGACGTGTTGGGCAGTTCAAGTCCATGTGTGACTGAGAGTTTTCCTGCAGGGTGGTGGTGAAGTTGTGTTTTTCCCTGTATTCAACCCTGAGCTTATATAGTTACCTTGGAATGATAATGACTGTGTCTTGTCTTGGCTAAGCTTTAGGGAAGAAAAGGAGGGCTGCTCTGCTAGGTGGAAGTGGCCTAGTGGGCAGAATTGAGTGCTCTGGATCATGGACACTGCAGAAACCTGGCATTTCTGGCCCTGCAATCGTTTGCCATCAGTAAGAGGCTGGAGTTTGAAATTATTCTTGTTGAGTCAGTGAGAGAGAGTATAACTGTTTTTGTGAGGCAGGAAAAGACGTGCCTATAGATGTATTTGTCTGAGTGGCCACTTCTTCATTACTGGAGCTCCATGTAGCTCCTTCACTTATTTCTTTATTTGCTAAATAAAAAGCCATAAAATTTCAAAGGAAAGGCTGGGAATGGCGATTTGGTATCTGAATGCCTTCCACATCCATGCTGTGTGCAGGCAGATACATCTTTATATCCCATTTTTAAATTCTAATCCATGATGCTGTAGATGAAGGCTAACATTTCTGCTTTTTTGGTATCATATTATTTCTAATAAGAAGCTAGCGCTCAACTTTAGATAAACACTGGTGAGTCAACTTACCTGGTCTCATGGAGTGGTAATAAGGATTGTGTTTTTATTCTTTGCAGCATAATTAATCACAATGCCTATAAGTAACATTTTGACCATTAACTTTTGACACTGTAAGCTTATTTTTTGGGAATTCTTAACAAAGTGATATGCAGAAGCATTTGTTTATCTACAGAACCATGATTGCAATTGACAGGCCTCAAATATTTTGCTGCCCAGGCTATAAGTGAATTGCTGGCCTCACAGTGGGATTTTTATGAGTGATTTTGCAGTCTGTGGCCATTCCTGTCTTCCAGTGTCAACAAGCTCCTTAAGAAAGAGGAAAACTTCAAAAGCAGAACTGTGCTGCATCAGAGCTCTAATCAAATTACTAAAACTTGTCCTTCCTAGCCTGTTTTCCAAATGAATTTGTAACTAATCTTTTAACAGAACACAAAATCTGCAAGCCACCTGCAAGAAGGGGTGTTATTTCCATTTAATAATATTTTCTCAACAGAAATGCAAAAGAAGCATCCCACAGAGTTCCTCACAAATATCCACTGAGAATAAACATGCAAAATGTTACATCAACAGTCTTCCTATGTATGCAGTGCGCTGAGCTCTGCTGTTATTGATCATACATTCAGAAGGCATGGAAAGGAATGAAGGTGGAATATGCATATATATATTTGTATATACCCACCAACTTCATAACCTACACGCTAGACTTTACATAGCACTATATCAGTTGCATCCTACTGCTGCCTGCAAGACTTCCCTGGACTTAATTACATGCTAGAGGATCTTCACAGCATCGAATGGTAAATACATTATTAAAAGGAAGAGCTTGGCAATGGCACAAGCTACAATCAGGAGTGCTAACTATAAAACTTGGGTGACGACTGTGTTTGCACAGCTTATTTCCAACACATGCACAACAAACCATTCTGGCTGCAGGTGGAAATATAAGTTAGGTCATTGAAGGGAGGACATCAGGTGTCTCAGGTGTCTTCAGGTGTAGCCACCTGAAGTTTATTTAGATAATAAACAGTTCCTGTACAGAAAATCATTCTTAAAAGCTGAGTCCTGGGGATTTCTTCTGTTGCTTTTGCCCCTGGGAGCAAACCAATTTGCTTGTGGTAGCTGGTGAGCTAGCAGCCTGCTGCTGCTGCAAAGGAAACAGCACTGTAAATCGCTGCAAAGAGTTGAACTCTGAAAAAAATCACATTTTTTCATGTTAGAACGGGGTTACTTGGGTTACCTTTGGCACTGGAAAGCTGCTTTTGACCCCTGCTCTCCTTCCTCTCCCCATTGAAGTCTGTGTAAAACAAGACCTCTTCTATGGAGAGGAGAAAACATACCTCTTACTTCAGACATGTTTTGCTGGGCTTTTTCTTTTCTTTGCAGTTTTATAAACACACATGTGAGACCTCAGCTTTAGACATATCCTATATAATACCTATATATACCTATATGTCCCTGTTGGTATCTGCTTTACAGACAAGGGCAGCTCTGGCAGTCTCATGGGGCTGCAACTTCCTAAAATATTTTTGGGTGCTTTTGTCTGTGAAAGGAATTACCTGGGTTCAACTCCTCTGATGGAGGGGAATTTTCATGATCTAGCAGCTTGTAACGCTTCGCTGCCCTGCTAGCGCTGAGAGTCAGCTCAGATCCCAGAGTGGGGCATTGCAACTGGCAGGAGAGAGGGGCCATCCAAATCACTCTGGCTCCTGCTCTGTGCTCCCAGATGGCCACGTTTTTCCTCTGTTTGTCAGTCTTCATCAAAACACGGCACTTGGAGAACAGATTTGCCATGCACGGGAGCCTCCTGCGGTGCTTACTTCAACTAGGAAAAGCAGCAGCATCTCATAAAATTACTGTTAACATACCTGGGTATGTGTGTTGCATATACATGTTTGCAAAATCTAGGTGCAACCACAAGTGTTCTCCCTTCCCGGAACGTTATGTTTCTCATAATAACCCCAAATTTGCCTATTTGCTTTGCAGGTCCCAGGGTGATAACTTAAGATAGTCTCACTTTATGGGCAATTTGAAATGGTAACATTAATCAGAGGTTTTAAGTGGCTGCTTCTGGACAAGAGACAGGATGCCAAAATCAACATTTAGCCATTAAGTCAATATCAATTACAACAAAGTCAAGTATTGTCTGTTCTGACCACAAGCTTCATGCTGGGTGTCCTTTTTATTATTTATTTTTTGCCAGTTTGTGTCTTTATAGTCAACCATGTTCATACTTATTTTTTTTAAAGTCTGACTTCTAACAGATATATATTACACCTTTTTTTTAGGAGGGGAGGGGCTTAGCCTTGCTCAAAATGTAAATTCAGATTCAAGATTTTTTTTTTTTTTCTTAATTTGTTTTTAGCTTCTTGGTGCGGTCCAAGCCTCTTCCTCCTTTCCATCCAGAAATACTAGCTTTTTCAGAGTGCTCTGCCTGCTTGAAATGCCGTAGCTTCCAGCTTGACCAGATTCCTCTTCCTTGTAGTCATCACAGATGTCATACACCACCTTTCTCCTCTTGGGGTCTGAGGCTATGGTGATTTTAATGGGTTTAAAGACAACTTCAGCATTAATAACAGCAACGTTCATTTATTTCTATTGCTTCTGACAGGTTATGCAGATATTGCAGTTATTGTAACATTGTGTGTGCTTCAGAAATTAGATGTCCTTTGATAATTTTACAAGATGTGTTTTGCCTAATTATTTCATCCCCAATTAATTCAGGCAGTACTTGACGGCAGGGCAGCGCAGGCTGCACATGCTGTGGATTCCCGGGAAGAGATTTAAATTCCTGGGCTTGCTGGGGCTTGCAGAAATAGCTCCTTCTTGCCTCAAATATAAACCATCTCTGTTGGCTGTGCCTTGTTTGGTCCAGGAGTGCATGACTCCTGCTCCTGGCCTTGATGGGATGGTGACTCTGGCTCTCCCTGCCAGCCATGGGTGACCCCAGGCAGTGCCCCTCTCCAGCCCCCTCTCTGCTCTCCTGGGGTAAATCCTCAGCTTCTAACACTGGAGGACTTCCCTTTAAGGGCTTGAGGAAGGGAAAATGTGTTTGACAGACTGAAAAAGTAGCCCTTCTTGGGGATTTAATGTGTCAACTACAATCAGCAGTTGGGCAGTATCGCTCTTATGCATTAGTTGGGTTGTTCTTTTTTGATGCTAGCAAGCACAGTGGAAGTCCTTAAATTCCTGTTTTATTCTTGGTTGATTTTGTTTGTTTTTTTTAATTATTATTTTTTGCATTTCAGAGAACATAAAAAAAAGAATTTATTTAAAAATGACAACAGAAATAAGCAAAGAGTAGAAAGTAATTAAAATACAATGGAGGTAGAAGCTAAGAAATTAATCAGTTTAAATGAATGAAAAAAATGGATTTTTAATTTCTGAGGGCATCAGATTTTAAATATTCAAAGTGGGAATAGTAACAAATTATTAAAAAAAAAAAGAAAGCCTGTCCTTCTTAACAGTGACGCGAGGCACACCCAGCTATGCACATGTCAAGTTTTTCTGCAGGAGTAAAGTCTGTGGGGAAAGTCTTGGCACAGGGCGGCCTGGGTTTTGTTGGCCCCTAGCAAAGCACCCGTGTGCAAACAAGGCATTGAGCTCTATGGTCATTTCAGGGCTGGGGAACACAGTAATTAGAGCCAAGGAATTGGTATTACACCAAGTAATTTTCTAATGGCACTGTACTGGACTTGCAGAATAGAGATTATTTCCAAGCCAGTTACTCCTCGAAGCTTTCTGTCAGCCTATTTGTGTGTTTGGCAGTAAACTCTGTATTTCCCAGCTTCTGTATGGGAAACACACCTTTTCCAGGAGCATTGGCTCTGCAGGGAAGATGAGCCTTTCCAAAGCTCCATCCTAGCATCACTGGCAAGGTGCTTTCATGGATCAGCTCTGAAAATCACTTACACCTTTCACTGATGTCAGTGTTGGCCTCTCCTCATTTTATCTTTTCACCATGTCATCCCAAAAAGGGACTGTTGCATGCCTTTGATGCCAAGCAGGCAATTAATTACAAGTGGAGGACTGAAAGTTTTTGAAATATAGATGTCTTGCTCATTCTGGATAGAAACCATAAACAAAGAGGTGAAGCAGACCTAGGCTGGTGCCCAGTGAATCTTAGTAAGATTTTTAGGGTGAATCTTGACTTCAGCAAGACCCTTGGCAGCCTTTTGGGCAGGCATAGCTCATTTTCTGGACTAATGCAAAGTGGCTTTTAGATATTGCACATTACAAAGTGATGCAGCTGATGCTTCTATTTTTTAATGACAGTCCAAAACTGCTTTTTCTCAAGTTAGAAAAAAGTTACGCCATTTCTTTCTTGCTGGTTAATTAGCTTATGCTTTGTGGTAGCATTACATGTCACATCATGATGGTATGTAGCACCCTGAGTCATGTCTCAGGAGTACTCTGCTGGGTGCTGTGCCGGGGGTGGGTGGGGGGGCTGAGGATGTGACACTCGCTTGCAGCATCAAGAGAAGGTTATTTCTCCTTCTTGCTTCTCACTTTCCTGGGTTTTGCTTCCATCTGAAGACCCTGAGATAGGTAGTGTTGGTGGCTTGACTGTGAATGAAGTCTGTGCTCTATTGTCTTGTCAGTAGGCCGTGCTCCTCAAGTTGCTCTTGAATTAAAGGAGATTAATGTGGTTGTGTGCAGAAACATTACTTTATGAGGAAGGAAAACTGCCTCAATCATACCATGTTTGTTGCTTTAGTTGACCTGAAGAACCATGTGTGTTTTTTAAAAGGCTGACATTACTCCAGACAACTGGATTTGTAGTTTTGAAAGCCAGTTGTAATTTTGTGATTGTTTTGCTGACTGAGCAGCATGTTGTATTTCTGTTCCTCTTGTCCCTTAAGACCTTCATAAAATGAAATCTTCTACCTCATGAGCTTGTCAAAATGAAGGCACTTAAACGTAACTATGAAGACATCAGTGAACATAATTTTCTTTGAGTTCAGTCCCGCCCTAATGGCTTTGACAGAACATCCAGTTAATCTTACTCTAGGCTTCTGCTGCAGTTTATCCTAAGGAAATTACTGGGGATGATCAGATTTCTTTGTTTGTGAGAGATGAATGCTGCTGAGGTGCCTGGTTTCTCCTTGCGGATGTGGCCGTGAGCTGGGGTCAGCTTTCCAGAGATCCTTCTGCAAGATTGCGCAGAAGTAGAGGTACTCCGTGGTGATGAATACTGGCCTGGTGTCTTCCACCCAGACTGACATGGCAGGTGGATTTAGTAAGACATTGAGTCTCTAAATGTGTGTTACCTGGCCAGCAGTAGGTGCAATTCCTCAAAGCCCTCCTTGAGTAGATTTGGGGCTGATTCCTCCATGCTCTGACAAAAAGCCTTTTATTCATCCTGCCAGTTCACAGCCGACACATACAGGACATTGCTTTCCTTGCATTTAAATACCTCATGGGTGAATGTAACATGTTAGCCACTGAGCCACTAGGCTAGCCACATTTACTGGCCCACAGGCTCGTGTGTCACATTGTGGAAAGTCATTTCATGTTGCACACCAGCAGTGCTTTACATGGTGCAGCAGAGAAGCTGATGTGGAGCAATCTTGCCCTGGAAATTTTGTCTAGCTCACGGTTAGTTTTCTTGTTAGGTGTTTAGCTTATAACTGTTGATGAATAAAAAACCTGGTTGCCATGTTGTCATTAATCCAAACTGGTCTTGTGTTGACTAGCATTTATCTGCTCTTGGTTGGTAGTCCAGCCGTTTGAAGTTTACTGTTTCCTTCAAAAAAATGGCTTAAAGCTGAGAAGAAAGCCGCTCATCTTAATAAAGAAAAAAATAAATAAAACCCAGCATGTGTGCACAAGAAGCAAGAAAAATGGAGTATCAGGGGAAAGAAGCAATAGACAATATACAACATAGTTAGCAATACACCTTGCTAACTGGGAGTAGGGCTTGTACAACAAATCCTGATCAAGGCAAATGCTCTTCCTCCTTTTCACTTTAACACAGCAAAACACTCTGCCTTTCCCACATTGGTCCTCCTGCATAAGCCATCCCAGTATAGAATACAAATACGTAAAATTATTCAATGTCGGTAGGTTTGAAAACACAGTGTGTTTAGAGTCAAAAAGAATATTCTGAACAAATTGGTACAGGCACTTGGGTCTGAAACTACTACACTCTTGCATTTTCAAAGCAGTAATTTTGGACTTCGAGTCTCAATTTAGTCTGAAAAGGAAAAGGTTGTTTAACCTTAAAAGGAATGAAATGGAGCATGAGTTTACTACCTAACATCTAATATCTTTGCAGAAGGCTTATGTTTTGCAATAATATAGGGAGTTTTTACAGTTTTGTTTTACTGTAAAATAGTCTTTTCGAGTAAATTGTTTAATCAGAAATGTTGGCAGTATAACGTAGATTTCATTTTCTCCAAAACAGCTTTGGATTTGTGTTTCTGTTTTGGTTGGTTTCATTGTGGTTTTTTGGTTTTGTTTTTTGTTGTTGGGGTTTTTTTGTTTGTTTGCTTTTGGGTTTTGGTTTTTTTTTTTCCCCAGAGTATTTATGGAAAAATCTTCCTATTTTGTATTTTCTGTGGAGAGAGGCTTTATAACCAGTTCCGTAAACTGTTTAATGCTTTCGCTACAGATAGCACTGTATTTTAAAATGTCAGATGAGGTTTTTTTTTTAAAATGCAGCAAACATAGCAATTTCCCGCAGGAGGTAGGTTTCCATTTCTCCAGGCTGGTACTTCATTGCACTAAGAGTCTAGGAGGATGGGTGCAGTTCCCAAATTGACTCAAGGATGTTACTGGTGCTGGTCTGAGCCAGCTGAGTTTTGCTGGACTTTTGACCTTATTCATCTCCCTGCATATCCACAGGGCAAGCGTTTAGCCAGGAATGCATCCCGTTTTAGGGCCGGACAAAACCACCCCTCCCCTCTCCTCCCTGTATTTACTGCTGGAATTTCAAGAGGACCAAATTGGTTTGCATCAGTGTCACACAATCAACGAGCCGGTTTTCCAGGAGATGAAAGACTTAGTAGTTATTGAGGTATTAATTTGTTGCTGCAATCAGTTGTTAGGCAGGACTTGTAGACAGTCTTGAAGGTTGGGAAGAACTCTAGATGCCATACACTGATTTTCAATCCTCTGTGTAAATCACAGACTTAACATATAGTTGGTGCTGCCCAGCCAGGTATTGAAATTCTCTCAGCCATAGACAATATGCCTTATTTAAGCGCCGAATGTATGGCGTGCTGAAACCTTGCATAGTTATCTTTCTTTTCGTCTCAAAGGAGAAAAAAACAACCTACCTCTTTTGAAATATATGTTTCGATTCCTCCTTTAGTGGTTATGAGAGAGGATGTTTCAATGGGAGTCTTGCATTGTGGATTTCTGTGTTAACGAGATCGAGTGAGGAAACCCTGGAATATGCAAGTGAAAATGTTAACAGAAATTATAAATTTAGATGTTTTACTAAGTATCTTACCCTGGAATATGCAAGTGAAAAAGCTAACAGAAATTATAAATTTAGATATTTTATTAAGTATCTCAGTGAACTTTTCCACTCTTTCCACTGATTTATCTTTACTTTCTGCTTCCATGTTATTTTCAGTGCCATTCTGAAAATCAGTAATGCACAGAAAAGCATTGCTAGAGAAAATGTGATTTTTTTTCTTTGTTTTGTATCATTATATGCATATCTTTCTTTTTTTTTTCTTATCCATTAAATAATAGGAGCTGAAAGGACTGGTAATCTGTAAACTTCGGAAAAGCCTCTTTTGAATAATGTGAAAGTTAAATTCTGCGTTGCCTTTGGGGAATATTGTTGAAGATCTGTGGCTGATTCTTCTTGATTTCAGTGGGAAGTAGGAGCCTAAACACCCTTTAAAAATCTTCTGGCAGCACTTAGGCCACTTCACAAGTCAGTGGGATTTGTGTGCCTATGTCATTGAAGCACTTTTGGAAAATCACATTGGATAGCTTTGGAGGCAGACCCACCACTGGAAGCTATGGGGATTTGTTTTACTAAGTTGCTTAGGCACTGCTGGTAACCTGAAATGATTGCCTGTTTCCTGTTTAAAACAAATTAATGTCCACTTCCTTTGGCCATGGATTGTTTTTCACTGCCTTTTCTATTTCATGGTAGAAACCATGGAGGGTCTTCATGTTTCCACAAGTAAGGCAGGACACAAGAAGCTGCTGTTCTCAAAAGTGATACAGGAATCTTAATTACAAAGACTCAGGAGAAGAAAAGCATTTTACTGTTAATACAGTGTGTATTATCACTCCTTAGGCAAGTGAGCGTATCTATTCGTATATGACTTCCAAAATAAATTTGCACTCAGATTGATCGAGGCTTTTCTGTGCCCTGGTCACAGCCTGCTCACAGTGAAAGGCTGATCCTGTCCCTAGCTGGGCTGCTTAAGCAAACAGAGGCTACTGCTGAATGCCTGGGCCAAGCTCTATGTCTGCAAAGCTATGCGTGCAGAAAAATCTCTAATTTCAGTTTCAGGTGAAGCTGCAAACTTGACAGGCATTTCTTCCATCCTTTTTTTTTTTTTTTAACTTATTTTATTTGCATGAACCCCTACATCTGGGGCAGAAACAGAGGTAAATCATGTAGCAACATGTTTGAGAAGGGTTTCCTTGGAGAAATTCTGGATGCACTCATGAAAGAGGGAATGGTGCTTCCTATCAGGAATATTTTCTGCTGGTGAAAATTTTTCCTTCCTAAAACAACCCTCATGTATCCTCTTCTGCCTGCTTGCTTTCCTGGCTGCTGCTGGAGTCCAGCCAGAGAAATGATTAAAGATAGGCTGGATAGGAGATGGGTCTTTTGACAACCTGCCTCTAATGTTAGAGCATTTTAAAAAATAAGGCTGAGAAACTTTACTGGGTGTAAGTGGTGGTACAGAGCATGAGTATCATCTTCCACCTCCATTAATCTTCCATTGGGGTTTATTGGGATACCTCAAGCCAGGGCATGTGTCAGCCTGGGATTGCGCCATTTCCTTGAATGACAGCCTCAGTGTGACAAAGATTTTAAACTTACAAGAAGTCCCTGAGTGCCTGTAAAAATATTTCTAAAGTATTGCTTTCCTGGAATAGAGGTGTACTTACGAGATACTGCCTTTAGTGTCATGTTGTGCATCCAGGGGAGGGTGGTTTGCAATTAAAAGAACTTTATAATAATATGTGCTGAAATAAGCTGAAAGAAAAAGTGAAAGAAATTCAACCTAGAGGGCCTGCTTTTGCTCCTGGGAGAATTTAAGCAATTATTAAAACTTTAGATTTAGGAATAAAAGATTTGTTTCCTGAATACTACTGCCAGCTAACATGCTTGGGGATGCTGTAGGAAAGCTTAGGGATTCACTAGCTAAATTTAGCTATTCTCCACTCCTTACGGCTTCACTCTCAAAGCATTTCTGAGTGGTTTTTCCTGCCTTAGAATACAGGGCGATGTAGAAGAGATAACATAACCCTCTTAAACACACATACACACTCATCCGCCCTCTCACCAACAGTATTTACAGAGATTCTCCAGACCTTGCCAGCCCCTCTGTGAGATTTCTTCCAAGAGGGAAACTTTCAGAGACTTAAATAAATACTTTCTTTGAAACAGTCGTAAAGATAGCAGCTTCTGGAGCAGAGCCCAGCTTTTGCAGGAGTCTGTCAGCCAGGTGTGAGGATTCGTGGGCTGCCGGCCAGTGTCAACCCAATATATTAGGTCTGCTGGACAGTGTAAACCAATAGAGCATCTCTGAGGTCTTGCAGCTTTGAAGTTTGGGGAAGGAGTCCTGCCAGTTCCAAAGAAGGAAGTCTGAAGGTGGAAGCAATCACGATTAGCTTAGGAAGGATTCGCTGGCTTGATGTGTTGCTGTGGAATGCTACTGGCATCTCTGTGGAGAGGCTGTTTGCTGCTGCACGGAGGGTCGTGATTTCTCTCAGCTGGTTTTAAGTCTCAAGTAAATATTCAATTTTTATTGCACTTCTGGTTTACCTTCCAGACTGTCTGGTGGCATCAGTCTCAACTGATAGTGTATGTGACTATGAATCTTGATTGAGAGAGTAAGTGTGTTTTAAAGTGGCAAAATGCCATTGAATTTAGTGTGAATATGAAGCCATATTGGGTTGTTCTGGCATGAATTGATACCAAGCTGCTGTAAATTCCCAAGTGTGGCCATTGCATGGTGGGTGTTAAGTTCACGTCATCTGTCTTGCCCTGGAAGCCAATGACTGTGTGTTCCTTGGGCTGGCTTCAACTCTTCCTGCCCTACCATAAAGCTCTGGAGCTACACATGGACCTGAGATCTTTCCTGAGTTGGGATGGGTATGGTGTTAGCTGAATCAGGCTCTTCTCTCAAAAAGTATTACTGGCCATTCCTCCAGGTTTTCTATGGCAGAAAGTATTTTGAATCAGTCTGTTAATTTTGATGTACTGGTACCTTGCCTGCAGTGATGTGAACTTTGTGTGAGATTGCTTTTGACCTTTCCAATGATTCTTCTGGTTGCCATTAGCCTGTCTAGGTGAATGAAAGAGTTGGTGGCCTTGATATATCACCAGCTCCATGGTGCTTTGTGCTCCATTTGGAGGGAGAGATGCTTGCACCAAGGTAGCTTTTCATTTTTGCTGTTCAACTTGCATGGCACTTTTCTCCCAAAGTGCTGATGCAGTAAATCTGTGCTTAGATCTGTGGTTTTCTAAACCTGTGTGCAATGCATGGTGCTAAAGCAGTCTGTAAAATGATGCTTGCTGTGCAGGTAAACATTTCTTATTTGGCTCCACCATCAAATAAAGTGCAATATTTTCATATATTTTGCACTTGCACTAACCATCTTGGTGGATAAACAATGCAATTCATCTTATAATTTTCCCTACTAAGAAGTAATGTAGCTTTTCAGTTTAAAGACATTTCTCTTCTGTGAGTAATTTGAGTATCGGTTGGCCCAGTTTTTACTGCTGTCTTCTGGTGTAGTCTGAAAAGAGATGGACAGCCCAATTTTGGCATGTCTTGAGTTTGAAGCTGCTTCACTTTCAGGTAGTAGATGGTGACAGTTCTGTCAGGCAAACCCTGTTAAAACTTGCACATTCCTCAAAATGGAAACCTGGACAGCCGCTCATTGCTTGTTCATGTCTTGGCCAATTTTTAGAGAGATTAATTTGTTCTGATTTATTAGGATTATGATCACTGTCAAAATGTCTGATTATTATTTATAATAATAATTATTATTTCTTGGTTTTAGTTTAGTGTTTTATTCATGTTTCTGAATGGCCTAAAATCACTCATGGAGTGTCAGCAGAAAATTTAATTTATAACCAATGAGGAAATAATATTGCTCAGACTTAGAAATCTGAGCATCCCTAGCTATAGGAAGGAGCTGAATCGTGTCTACTTGCGTATTTTGACCCTCTTTGCTGTCACAGCTGAGCATCTCACAAATGTTGAGTTGGAAATCTTCCTGTTACTTTGTTTTATAGGTGGAGGGCTGGGGCAAGATGATACACTGAGTTATGCAGGTGCCCCAAGTCCCTCAGAGCGTCTGGCTCCCTTCCTACTTGGCTGTGCACTCCCTGAGCAATGGAAATAAGGTCTATAGTTGTAACATTAATGTAATGTGGTGCTGCTGTCGGAAAGTGCAGTCTCATGTGATGCAAGAGCCCTGTGCAATTTATAGCATAATAATTTGAGCTGGGTAAGCAGAAATTGAGAGCTTCACCCCCTCCCAAGGCTTAGGGTACAAGGAGAGAAAAATCAAGGAAACAGAGTCTCTTGGTCTCTTTCTCCACAGGCTAGTAAAATGTGGCTACCTTCTTCTCACTGTTTTTTTTTCAGTCCCCTTGGCTTTCTAGGAAGCTTTTTGGCTGGTGTGCGGGTTAGCAAGTGGTACTCACATCCCTGAACCTCCCCTAGTTAAGATGTCTAATCATAGTAGCGTGCTTGTGAAGAAGTTTTCTGATAATTTTATTTCCCAGTTCAATGTTATACCTGCTGGATCTGGTTTTGGTGTGGTTGTTTGGTTTTTTTTAAGTTCCATTCATTACTAAGATCAAAAGGATATGGGTTTTTTTGTTTTGTGTTGCTCATGAAAGTGAAAAGCTGCTTAAGCTGGACTCGATTCTCCATGTGCAATAGAGATCCCATTTGGATCTCTTCTCACGCCCTTACAATAAAATAATTTTATTGTTTTCCTTTAAATATTTTTGTTCCTACACATGTAAAGGATGAATACATCATTAAGACTTCAGCAGCCCTCACAGTTCCTAAGAAAGGGAGGAAATTATGGAGGAACAGGAGGGAAAGGCTATGATCTGAAACATGCTGAACTGTTGAGCAGAACCTCCCAGTGAAGCTTGTTGGTAACCTCCTTCCTCTGCTGGGAAAACAGCTTTTGCAGATATTTAGGACCAAACTGTAGCATGAGCCAGGAGGATGGGGAGGAGGTTAGGGACAGAGAGGGCTTGTTGCCATGGCCAGTCAGCTTAATTGTTGGCGAATGATGCTGTGGGGGTGAGCAATCTTGGTAAGGGAAGATCAAAGAGACAAGATTTTAAGGTCAATGCTGCTTTACCAGCCTGAAGCAGAAACATTGGCACTGAGCAAGGATTTATCTTTTCAGGGCCACCTGGGAAATGTGTTGTATTTTTTTCTCCTCCAGGTGGTGGCAGAACTGGTGGGTACTGGTGGAGGATAAAATAAACCCTTCCCTGCCTTGCAGATCTGAAAGGTTGCAGCATTTCTCATCTAAACTTGTTTATTAAAGCCCAGCTTGAAGGTGGTTTTGTGTGTTGAAGAAAACTGTAAATTCCCCAAATTCTGGGCTCAGATGACTAATGCTGAGTTACAGAAGTCTGCTTTTTAATGTCATAAAAAGGAATAACTTGTATCCAGAGAGAAAGAATTCTAGAAACGCATGTATTTAGGTCAGATACCAGTGAAATACTTACTGTGTCGTGCTGGACAACACACCTAAATGCTTCATACCTTGGAGCTGTGCATGGACTGACACCACTGTGGACTCCAGGGTGGCCTTTTTGGTGAGCACTTGAGGTGACAAACAGGAGTAGAATGTTTACTTAATCACGTTAAAGTCCCATATGCACATAGCTGAGCCATGGTTATGATAAGATTCTTGAAAGTTTAAGAAGCATGAAGCATGTATTGGTACAAGATAAGCAACTTTAAACATTCAAGTTTTAAGGCAAAAGTGATTTCCAGAATTTTGTCGTCTTGAACTGCTATGTAAATACAACATGTAGTTCTAAATATAACATTATTATAAATGACCATTCCTTTTGCCAGTAATAGGTTTTATGGAGCAGATTGCCATTACACCTGATATGCCAGAAGTAAAGTTTTTAATAATGTGCAGATAAAGTTGCTGTTGCATTGCATCTTGTGGTCATTGCCTTCTGGAGTATAAATACACATAATGATGTTGTTTAAAGTGACACATCCTGTTTCACCATATTGACATTTCCATGTTAATGCACTATACCTGTCTGGTGAGGCTGCCTTTAGAATGTGCACCACGAGCATAAAAATCATCAGCAGAAAAATAAAACAGCCTACTTGAAGGAATTAGAGCTAATTTAGCATTGTATTACTTGTGGAAAGTTAATGCATGAGCAAATGTTGCAGTTTTTCAGAGCAGCACCGAACCTCAATATGTGTTCTTCAGCCAGTGTTGTAACAGGGTGACTGTGGAAAAGATGTTGCTTCTCCTCGGGGGAGCAGCACTTCTTTTTACTTATTTAGGCTATGGCTGTTTTCAAGGAGATGCAGTCACAGGGTGCTGAGGTTAGGTTATGCACGGCCACCACTTGAGCTGAATTTCAATCTTTATTAGATTGAGTGTAATATCTTCAATCTGAGGTATGGAGGGGGGAGAGGGAAAGTGTCTAGAGCTGCTGGGGGAATAGATCTAGAAAGGGCCAGGGGGCTTGGGGAGAAGGGCTCCTGATACAGGGAAGTACAGCAGTCCACTGTTTTCAGCAGGGAGCAGAGCTCGTTTGGTTGCTGGTTTTGTTTAGCTGCAAAATTTGAGAAGACAGAGGGGAAAACCAGTGAGATTTTCCTGATCTTTTTTTTTTTTTAGTGCTCCTGAAGACTACTGAGAGAGTTCTCACTTCCAACACAAAATTTAATAGACTCCTAGTGCATAAGGTAAAATACCATCCTTGGATGTCTTGGAGAAATAAAATCATACTGCCAGGGTATTCCTTTGTGTTGAGCATCTATTTCCTCCCTGTCCCGTGGGCACTGTGTTTGTGTGCTGCAGTACACAAATTAACTGGAGCTTCATTTTGCCCCAAAGACCCATCCACATGCTTCTTCAGAGCCCTGACACAGTAAATTCATAACCTCATTTTTTTTTTTTTTTTTTTTCCCAGAAGAAGCAGTGCTTGTACTTTGGCAAGTGTAAATAAGAAGTGACATGGTAGGCAGGAGCAGCTCTGAATTGGCCTGTCTCCCATTGTGTCCCTCGACAATTAAAGGTCATTTGCAAGGCACAGCAAAACATAGGGGCTAAGCCTATTGTCCACACATTAATGATGACTGAGATCAGAGACAGATGAAGAATTCAGGGGCCAAACCCAGTGCTCCTGTGCTGACATGATGAGGGCAGGGTGATACTGGGAAAGGCACACAAGTGTCTTTTCCTCCTAACTCTTGCCTAACGATGCACGGCAGCCACTGGTGCCTAATTCGGCTTGATTTTTCCCTAAGCTATCACTGGCTCTGTGACTTTCCTCTGTGTCTCATTGTTGGGACGCTCTTTTGGGCAAGGACTCCATCTTTCTCTTGGTATTGCTGTGCAGATAGGCCCCTGAAGGTGCTGGGATGATAAGAGCATATCCACTTTACACTAGCATGTAACCCAGTGGTTTCTCCCTACACAACATTTCTTTGGAGGATGTCAGAGGGCTTTAAAAGCAGTCATGGTTTGAAAGTTGTGGTACTCTTGTTGGATGTGCTATTAGGGTCTTTGTTTTAGACATGGCAGAACCAAGTGGAGAGATGTTTTTACTTCATTATGTTGAAGTCTCTCTGCCAAATTTTGGGCTGGGGATGCCATATGACCTTAAAATGGCGGTGTGGTCCAAGTGATGTCCAGTGCCAAACTGTGCCAGTGCAGAAATCCCTAATAAATGCAGAATTTTGAGAGGTGCAGTGATTTACCCTGAGTTGGAAGGTGCAGCCCTGTTTTGCTTGTTGTCATGTTCCCGCGTTTTCCATATTTCTAATGATGTTATTTACCATTCTGGAGATACCAGAAAGCAAATAGTGAAGAATTTGTTTCTCCACTGGGAAACCCATGTGTCTTTTTGGAGGCTTAATACATTAGAGAAATGGAAACCAGCAGCTAGAATACAGTCACTGCTATGCCATATATCTTTATCTATAAATTACCGTTACTGAAGGCGAAAGGCTAAAATGGGCTTGTCAGGGAGGGATTATAGGTCTGGGACTGCAATTAGGAGTTTTCTTAAATGTAATGCAGAGGTAGATAGCAGAAGGCTTTCCTTTGAAAGTGCAGGATGGGTGAATTCATAGTGTTTTCATAGTTTGATGTCAGGCTCGGGCACAATCTTTTGAATTTTTAGGTGAGACAGAAGAAGTAATGGTGCAAATGTGCGAGGCAGCTGAATTAATGATGGGTGTTAAACCATATTTCAAGAGATGACACTACTCAGAAAGCTTACTTACCCAGTTTCCTCAAGCCTGCATTGTTTTGTACGGGGCTTTATTTCAAATTGGACATGACAATTTGATAGCAGATTTCTTCATCTTATATCTATCCTCTAGGCAACTTCTCAATATTGCAGTCGTAGCTTGTGATTTTTTTTTCATGAATCACATGTTTTGTTGTGGTTTTCTTTAATTCTGGTGCAGCTCTTGGAATTGGACCATTTAGTGCTAATTTAAGCATTCTATAAAAAAATAACTTTTAGCAAGAAAACCTATGCTCGATGTTAGCCAAGGTACACTGAAGTCTTTGTACAGATGCGCTGATGAATCTCTCTTGTTCTCTGAGTGATACTACCACCCAGTCAGGAGACTGAAGGAGACCCTGAATGGAAGAGGCTCTTTAGCCATAGGTTTCTACTGCATTTTTCTTGTAGTCTAATCAGTGTTTCCTCGGAGAGACAGGATGAGCTGATGAGATACGTGTAGAAATGAATGGCAGGGTGACTTTTTTTTCTCAGGTCCAAGTTGCAACCCAAGGTGAAACCCTGGTTCCTTTGAAAGCATTGCCAAATTTGCATTGACTCAAGGCAGTCCGGGTAGCACAAGCAGTTTTTATTGCACTGCTTGCAGCTACAGCATAATAGTGATTGGGAAAAGAGACGCAACAAGCAGTACTGACTTCAGTTGCTGCAGTAGGAAATGCATGGTTTAATATAATGAATGCCTAAATGCAAGAGAAGATAACCAGTGTAACTGTCCTGCGCAGAAGTAATAGAATCATAGAATCATTTAGGTTGGAAAAGACCTCTAGGATCATCTTGTCCAACCTTTGTCCACCATTTCCCTAAGCCCTAGAACATGTCTTGAACCTCCACATCTACCCGTTTTTTGAACACCTCCAGGGATGGTGACTCCACAACTTCCCTGGGCAGCCTGTTCCAATACCTAACCACTCTTTCAGTAAATAACTTCTTTCTAATATCCAATCTAAACCTCCTCTGGTACAACTTGAGGCTATTATCTCTTATCCTATCATTAGTTACTTGGGAGAAGAGACCAGGACCAGCCTTGCTACAACCTCCTTTTAGGTAGTCGTAGAGAGCAATGAGGTCTCCTCTCAGCCTCCTCTTCTCCAAGCTAAACAATCCCAGTTCCCTCAGGCGCTCCTCATATGACTTATTCTCCAGACCCCTCACCAGCTTGGTTGCCCTTCTCTGGACCCTCTCCAGCACCTGAGTGTCCTTCTTATACAGCGGTGCCCAAAACTGGACACAGTACTCAAGGTGCAGTCTCACAAGTGCCAAGTCCAGGGGCACAATCACCTCCCTGCTCCTGCTGGTCACACCGTTTCTGATACAGGCCAGGATGCCGTTGGGCTTCTTGGCCGCCTGGGCACACTGCTGGCTCATGTTCAGCCAGCTGTCCACCAGCACCTCCAGGTCCTGGAGGCAGCTTTACCAGCCATGCTTCCCCAAGCCTGTAGTGTTGCTGAGGGTTGCTGTGACCAAGTGCAGGACCTGGCAGTTGGCCTTGTTAAATCTCATTCAATTGGCCTTGATGCTCATCCCTGCAAGGGTTTGTCATGGCCAGGTTTTTGACATAGCTCATCCTGTGGACAGTGGAGCCTTTGGGGTGCTAAACCCTTGCCAGCATTTCAGGTGAGGGTCCCAAATAGGAGGAGGAGGAGGGAGTGGAGCTGAATCTGTTGCTTAGCGGGTGTTGGTCCCTCCTTCCCTCACCCAGGAGTGCCATCCTTCTGATTTATGGTGCTCACCTTTGGGTTCAGCATCAGCATCGCTCATGTCTGCTGTCTAATTTCTCATGCTTGACAAACTTCATGGGTGAGCTGACTTTCCACTCCTTGATCCAGAACACTTCTTGATTCATTGCTCACGCAACAGAGTCTTTTAATTGAATTTATATTTGTTTGCATAGCACTTGTCAGTGTGGCATGAATCTTCAGGTTCACTCCTCTTTTGCCGAGTTCATACGTAATCCCCACAGTAAGTGCTCTGAAACTGGAGGGCTTGTTTCTCCTCAACAGGACAGGCAGCGCTTTGGGGCATGTCTGTCTTTTTTCCCAGGCTCATCCATTGCATTGCACCGTCAAGCTCTTGTTCCATAGTAGAGACACCAATAACAGGGTTGTGATTTTTTTTTTTTTTTTAAATGCAAATTGAATGTTTAATTAAGGGAAATATAACTGTGGTTATTTTTAATACTCATGAAGAAATGAGATAAGCCAAGGGACCATGGCTGATGGAGACCCTGGGAGGAAGGGGGATTGGATTGTTGGATGCTTCCCCTTTGCATGTTGGAGGAGTCTCTGGTGGAATGAGCAGCTCCTCCTCTCGCAGAGTCTGAGCTGAAAGGCCTTAAGACCTTGAGAATTACTGACACAGGAAACATGGGAACAGTACCGGAAAAGGGATAAAAGAAACAGGACCGTAATAATTCAGTTAACAATACGTTCAACAGAATACATTCATAACTCTTTCTACTTGGGGACACAATTTGCTTGCTATATTATGTCAGTGGAGATAACCCTTAATTCCTTTCGTATCCTGCTTTTGAATCATTTTGTTAAACAAAGGCCTTTGAGTCCTCCTTTGTTGCTGAGAACAAATGGTGAGATTTTGGGAACTGTAGCTACTTTTGTTATTCACAGATTCCAGAGCCTTTCAAAATTCTTCATCATTCACATTCTGGGCTTCACCACACAATCATTCATTATGTCAGCAGCTGCCCGGGGAGTCTCACTTCAGCTCATTCAGCCAAATAATAAGCACTGGGACAACTGCTTCTGCATTAAAATAATAATAAAATAATAAATAGATGTCCTTGTTTGTGCAGAACAGTATGACTATCTTCTGCTTTTTGACACATCCCTGCCTGGAAGTCGGTGATCAGTTTTGCTTAGCATCTGTGTTGAAATTAACCTGTGCATTCGGGAAATCATCTTTTTCTGAAGGATGTTTCGATATGGCTGAACACTTAAGTTCTGTGCACTTTCTGGACATGTTTTAAACATGTTATTTTACCTCTCATACATCTTTTTTATGTTTCAGTCATTTGATAGAAGGATCTGCAATGCTCACCTGCCATGCCTTTGCAGATATAGTAGCCTGTATGCATAGAGGTGCAGAGATAACACAGCCCAGCAAGCGAAGTGGTTATTGGTGATGTGGGAGTGGGATTGCAAATGAATGACCAGCACTGTGAGTTTGGTTTTTGGTGTAACCATGTTATTTTTCGAAGTGAATGCGTCCAAGGAGCTAATAATGTTAGTGTGAGGCTTCATTCTTCCCTTTTAATTGCGATAAGGAGTGTAATTTACCAAGTAAAGCAGGATTATTCCTTCTATCTCCTGTGCAAACTGTTTGCACTAGCTTCCTGTGCAGATGTATGTAAATATAAACGTCTGATCTGAGTGCAAGGTATCAGTGCTGCAATCTCCTCAATAGCTGACTAATCCAAGCTAGCTTTATCCAGATGTTGGGCTGTGCCAAAATCTGAAGTGATATACCTTCCCTGCACCATTGCCTTGTTCATCTAAGTGGAATTTACATCCTGATTCAGCTGTGCGAAGGAAAGCCACCTATGGCTTTTCAGTCATGTGTAGCCTTTGATGCATCAGCTAGGCTGTGCATGGTGTTGCCGCCTTTTGCTGAACTCTTCCTGCCCACACGGAGTGCCACATGCAACTGAAAACCACTATTGATTGTGTGGAAGCAGCTCTCTGTTGGAGGAAGTCATTTAGATAATTGTGGGAAATGCATGGAAGAATATTTACTAGATCATTTATGTTTTGTTTATTTTAAAAGTGAGCATGAGGACTATACTGAAGCAAATGTGGTCCCTAAAGGCTGACGTTAGCCACTTGTAAGACTGGGTCTGAAAAGGTTCAGTAAGGATTCTCTCTCAGAGCACAAATACAAGGTTTGGACAAAGGTTTCCTGTTGTCCCACCCAGCTGGCCTCACTCATTTTCCTGAATACACTGAGTAATAAAAAAAGAAAGGGAAAAGAAAAGCATTTAAGTTGTTTGTGACTGTTTTTCTTTTTGGTGAAGCACAAAGAGCTTGTATTCTCAAATAACACAAGTTGTTTTTAAATATTAGGCCAGCAACAGGAGCCACATGTAACCTGCCATCTCTCTATGCCTTGCAGATGGGGGCATTGCCTTTCCAACCCAAAGCTGAGCTTTGATCTAGACGGTCTCCACTGTTTCTTACCACGACCATGCTGTGGCCACTTCATTTTTATGGTCAAGCCCTTTCTTAGCCTATTTGGTTTATTTTTTCAATCTTTTTTTTTTTTCAAGTCAAGGGAAATGTGACTTTTGGAGGAGAGACTGTTTTCCTGTCTCCTTGAAGAGGTGCTAGCCCAAGGGAACCGCCTCTTGGCTGAGCACCTTGTGGCAACACAACTGTTTGTTATTTACCTGCATGGTTTGTTGGATTTCTGGGGGATGGGCAGAGGGGGGAAGGGTGGGGGGTGGTGGAGATCTGAGCTTTGTAAGCCCTTGTGCAACTCTAAACCCAGACAACCGGCTTGTCCCAGCCTCATAAGCCACAATCCTAAATTGTCACATAGCAAAGAGTCTTCTCCTCCCTCCTTCCACACCCTCCATACCCCTTAATTTGGCTCCCAGCCTTATTCTCTCTTTTTCAATACCTCCCTACTTAAACCTCTGCAGTGAGGCTCTCAGCCTATGCCTTCACATAGCTAAAGCATCTCAAAAGGATACAGTTTTCATGGCTTTCAGAAAGCCTGGGCTCCAGCCTCCAGATCCAGCAGCTCCAGTCTGGTTATTGCTGAAGTAGCTCTTAGTCACTCCCTGGCTTCTTTGCCTCCTACTCATTTGTCTGCCCCATCTTTTATGAGTATTTTTCTGGTCTCTTTGTGTTTGTGTCTTTACCATGGTGCTTGTGGTGGGAGAACCCCCATTTCCCTTGGCACTTGCCTGGAGGAAAGGTAGAGAGGTGATGTGAGTGATAGCTCCTCTTGGGTGAAGTCAGTGCTGGTCTTCACCAGTGGAGATGGGCAAAGGACTCTTCTAGCAGTTTGTCTTTCAGGCAGTCTTTGTGAATCTACATAAAAATCACCTCTTATCTTCTCCAGGACACCGAAGGCACATAGCAAAGTGATGGCTCTAGTCTGCATGGCCAAATTGCACTACAGCTCGATATGCTCAATACAGGAGAAAAAAAAAAAAGAAAAAAAGGCAATAGATTCTGATGGGGCAGAATTCCTTTGCAAGATTTCCCACTCAGTTTTTTTTTCCAGGTTTTGGGCATGAACTTCCTAAAAAAACTGAAGTGGTGCCTGTCTGTGCCATAGCTTCCCAGATCTTGCCCAGCACCCTGATGCAGTTTCAGTGCTCTGTTGGCTTGGTAGAGCCTTGTGTGTACACTGTCTGCAGGGGCAGGGGGCTGCCTGTATGCTGATGTGTGTTCAGTTCACATTTTCAAAGCTGGGAGTGCAGATTTGACATGAAGAGTAAGGCCTGATCCCCTTCATCTATGTTACTCGATTTAACTGCTCAGGCCCTGTTTGCCAAATTAACACAAGTCTGAGAAGAAACATAATTATAGTCTTTATGCAGTAGCTACACTAGCTATATAGAGGCTGTGAGGACAAGCATAATTTCTGCTGACCCATCCTCTTGGCAAGCAGTTTGCTTCTTGTACATGCAGGTGGACACCTCGTTTGGGCCAGATGAATTACTCCCTGGATTCCCCTGACTACATTGGCTCAATCTGTGCTGACTGTAAAAGGAGTCTGGTTAGTATGTAGGCAGGCTTCTGATGGCTCCGTTTTAGCCACAAGCCCTTGGGCAGCTGAATCTTTCATCTAAGACTCATTAGCCTAGAAACTGCTGGGAAACCATGGTCTAAACACCAGGAACTGAGGGGACTACTCCATCAGGCTGCAGCATGCCACCCCTGGAGCTGGGAGGCAGGTAGGCATGGCGATTGCAGCCCCTCCCATCCCACCTCGGCAGGCTTACTTGGAGCCAAGCTCCCTCCTTCAGCATTTAACCTCTCCCATGGGAAGCTCCCCCTGAAACCTGTACAGCATACCCCTAAATTTGGTTTTCTCTAGGCAAACCTGCCTGTCAGTAAGGGCTGCGCCCACAGGTCACTTCAGGTTTCTCCGTTCACATATCCTCTGGGGTCCCCATTCTGGGGTTCTGGGCAGCTGTTGACCCTTGAAGGGGTCTGAGGTTACAATGACATATCACACAAACTATCAGAGTGGCAGAGTATCAGGTTGCAGCAATTAAACTTACTATGGGTGCAGGAGCAAAGAGCTTCTCTGCTAGTCCCATTGATAGAATAGACATGCCATAATGCGAGAAATGTACTCTTGAAAGATGTATAAAAATAACTGTGTTAAAATCCATACCTGTTCAGACACAGCATGGCACACGAGCTATCCTTTGAATTTCAGCAAGCTGAGAGCTGCTGGGGAAATGGTTGAGCGTGGGGCAGAGGGGCAAGGATTGGTTGAGAACACCTCCCTTGGTTTTCCTGCACTCCAGCATCCCTTTTTCCTGACAAGGCAGCAGGTGTTGCTGCTATGCGCAGATGTAGCAAAGTCCTCCAGGTAGTGGAGAGCTGCCACTGTGTCTGAGGAGCAGGTGCTCTTGAATTGTTATTTTCCTCTGCTATTTCCCCCAGCTCTGAATCTCACTGATACTGCCTTGTACGGTGTCTGCTTCTTCCAGCCTTCTCCGAGTACTTCTTGCTTGTCAGGGAGACATTTTTGTATTCTTTGAAGATGTGAGAGCTGATGGCCTTGCTCTTATTTTTGGGAGCCTCTCTGCAGTGTTCTTATCCAGTTTAACTTCTCTTAGTGTTCTAAGTGACCCATGAAGCCAAGTATCTCATGCTCTTCCCTTGCTGAGCTCCTCCACACACAGGCCCTGAGCTGTTTCTCCAGATCTCCTGCATCTGATGCATTTTGATTATTTCAGGGCATGAGTTTTCATGTTGGTGGGGAAAAATTATTTTTATTCATGTATTTTGCACTTTACTTACCAAAATCAGTCTCTTTCCCTGTTATCTGCCTTGGATCTAGATACCAGCTGGGTTAAAGGGTACTAATTTGAGTTTTTGATTCTTGGAATTTGGTCATATGGACTTTGATCCTCTCTTTTGTTTCCTACACCTGCTTTTACATTGGATTTATACATGCCTCCCATGGCTCAGCCACTTCTAAGAAAATTTGCTGTGGTGTAGGTGTGGATTTACTTTTCCTGTATTTCTGCTTCTTGGCTATTAAGAAACAGCTTTTCTTCGCACAACTGATAGTCTTTGCTAACTTACTTCACCCAGGGAGGAAGTGCATACCTCCATTAGTGTCTTCCTTAATCAACCACCTTGGCTGTAATTCTGTTTTGATAGAGAGCAGTATTTTGACATAGTACCTAATGTATCATGATCTAGAAGCTGCCTGGCAGGGGTTGTGCTTTCATGTGGCAAACCCCTGCTTTTCTAGGATCTGCACCTTTGGTACATTCCCATTCAAGTACCTGAGCTCACTCATTATCACTATTTTTACAGATTCTGAGTCTTGCCCCATTACCTGTTACATATCCTTCTCCTGATCATACAGTTATGTTTACAGGTAGTAGAATATTCTTTTCAGAGAGAGAGAGAGTTACTTTCCAGAGAAAAAAATCTGTATTCTTTAAATAGAGAGGTTTAGGGGAAAGATTTCATATTCTCCAAAGTATCATCATAATATTTTATTGTTGCAACTTCATAACCTACTTAAGTGTGAATAATAGTCTTTCCATTATCAAGGAGAAAATGAGTAATGATTTAGGTTAATATATTTTAAACATTTTTGCATCCTGTAGCACTTGCACCTAGGGTTGCTGGACTCCTGTGCACATTTGAGAGCTCTTGTCCTTCAGAGGTGCTTGAAGGATCAGCCTCTATCTTTCACTGTCAGCTCTTTGAGTTGAAGCACTTTTTTTGTTTTAAGCAAAGGACAAAACTGAACTAAACGCCTGTTCAGACTGGGTTTTTTTCTCAGACCAGAGCAGAGCAGCTTTGACCATAAATTACCTGGAAGGTGTTTTGATTCAAATACCCATCTCAGTTTTGTGAACAGAACACGATAACGGAGGTTTTTATTTTGGCAGTACTCTTGGTTTGACCACATTCCTCTTGCTGCTTTCTTGTCCATCACTAGGGATCCCAGGATGTCAATCCAGAGTCAATGCTGGGCCACCCTTCGCTGAGCCCTGGCTCCTAAGACTGCTTGCTTTCCTCTTACACTGTTCATTTGAGTTGTTCCCAAAACTGTGAGAGCTGCAGGGTGCCATGGAAAGATGCTGTGTACCCATTCTGTAGAACAAAAACCATTTCTGATAACTGCCTATGTGCATTTGGCCAAATGAGAAAATACCCCTGTGGTGGTGGTCTCAAACCTGGCTAATGAGAGAGGAAGCAGAAATTAAATGTATAGATTTCAGAGGAGCAAACCCACCCGAGGCTCCCAGTCTGGGGCACTTAACATCCTTCCATTTAACCCACAGACTCGCATGGCCACGTTTATTTAACCTGTCTGCGTCCAGGGACAGATGGACTGGCAGGAACTCCATGATCTTTAGCTTTGCAATTAGCCCCATCTCTTGCCCTTATGAGACACTGCTGCATCCCCTCTATTGGTGGCTGTGGGGCAGGGTTTTCCTGCATCTCACATCCAGTGGAAAAGCTGCCATGTTTTCCTATGTCTGTGCCATACCCTGCCTCCTGCCATGTCATCTGATGCTGTAAGCATGATTTTCACCTGTGACCCTGGTGAAATCAGTTTAATGTGAGTGGGGGACTCACTCAGAGCTTCGTCAGCCCATGGTTTAAAATCCATGGTACTTAGAATAATATGACATCAAGGACAAGGATGAGTGAGCTGCAGGAGCTGCCAAACCAAGCGGGTGGCTGGGTCAGGATTTGGCCCCAGCTGTGAACTAGGACATACAGCCTGGCTATCAATAACCGAAATTGTTCTGTATCCTGACTTTTCCAAATGCTCCCTGTTGGCCTGTGTTCCTAATGAAGACTATGGCTGGAATCACCCCCTTGCCCCTGAGCTAATGATGGCAGTTTTACTGCTGATTTCAGCATTAAGCTAGTATGAGATAATTTTGCAAACCCCGAACATCACCACCAATACATCTAGTGTTACTAGGCAAGGTATATTTTTAGTTGTGGTAATCTTTCTACATGAAAAAAAAGCCAGCAGCAAATTCTTCCTTTCAGTTGTAACAGTATTTTTATTTGTGTGATTTTGTGTGTGTTATGAAAAAAAAAATCTTATTTCTTCTACTTAATGACACTCAGTGTGGAAAATATGGGAATGCACAGGCTAGTTTAATGCAGATGTCTAGAACTACTATGAGGACAAAACTGGTCACGAAAGAACAATATGCAAGGTCTTTGGAAAAGCAGGAGAACTCAAGCAGCCAACTGTTTGAAAGGAAACCTTCTGCGCAGGACAAAATTCCTTACTATAACTACTCTTTGTAAGTTACTCTTGTAGTTTGTGGCTTTGTTTCGGATCAGATTGCCTTTATTTTGCAGGCTCATGCAACTGGAGTTTATCAGGATTGAGTGACATGAAAGTGTTTGCATATTCATAAATCAGTCTTTTTAAGACTTCCCAGTGGGACTCTTAACTATGCTTAGTCTGTTTATCCAGTCAAATCCACTGCTACAGTGTTTTAAAACTTGAAATCATAACTGCATCTAAATTTCATTGTGAAATAAAATATTGTAAATGAGGGCACATGTTGACAATCAACACAAGGTCTTTCAAATGAACCCTTGTGCTGCAGGACAGGAGGCTGTTTCCAGGGAAATATTGACAGACCTTTGATCAGTTGAAGCTTGGGGCACTGAAATCCATCAGTAGGCGCTAAGGTTAACACAGAACAGGTTTCGGAGGTGCTCGGCGTTTCTCAGTGACAGACTGAATTATTTCTGTAGCTCAACCATCGCTTTGTCAGGTTAGTAAATCACATCATGAAGAAGGTGCAGAGGTAAAAGCAAGAAGAAAAATCTGCTCCAGTTGTGCACCTGGAACTATCAGAACTTTTTCACAGTCTCTGCATGCCCCTGAGTGCTGATGTTTTGACTGGCACTGAATTTTCTATGTAAAAATGGGTCTTATTGAATTGTTCCTCTTATCTCACCCCTTCCTATCTTAATACAAGGTTTAGCCTTTCTGTAGGATTGCTGATTGGATTTGTTGAATTAACAGAGACTTTCATGTTACAGAAATGAAAATTCCTATTTTGAAAAATTTTATTGCTGGATAGCTGAACTGGCCAGCTGGGGTTAAACTTTTCAGAAGATAAGAAGCAGTGGATTAAAGTTAGGATTCATGGCTGTGATTTTCCAACAGACCAGAGATCTTGTGGGTCGCCCTAGAAATCCAACTTAGGGCTGTTTTAAACTGGTTTCATTTTTAAAAGGCAAATATGCAACACTGAAAAAAAAGATCTGATGGCAAATTGCGTGCTGAAAGGAGTACTTTTTGAAACAAGCAGCTAGGTGATTAAAAGCACTTGTTACAGTAGAGAGAATTCTAAAAATCCTAAGATGTGGTGCATTACAATACTAGAGGGAAGCCCTGGGAAAAGTGCTATACCATAACATAAAACACTGCAGAATGGAGGACCTGGAAATAAAGGCACAGGAATATCTTCACAAAAGTGTGGTATAGTTGGCTGAGGCTAGAAGAAGAGGAACATTTCATTTGTTCTTCTTAAGGACAGAAGGCAACTTTTAAAACGAGCAGGTAAAGTTCTCATTTAATATTTTTAGTGCTTAATAGGAATTCTGTGATTTGTAAAGCTTCAGGCCATGCCTTTTTTAAAACATATATTTTTATTAAATTGAAATTACTTCTACTTCTAAGCTGCTATGAAGATCCTTAATTCATTTGGCATGCCTTGGCCAATACAATAGCAGAATAATAAGAGTGAGCTCTGATCCTGGCGTGTGCATATGGCAGCTTGCATTTCCTAGCAGCACTCTTACATTCTTCTTTAAAGCAATACAATTTAACTTTGCAGGTCTTGTCATCCAGCAGTAATTTTCTGTCACTGCAGGATACCAATCCCGTGTTTGCAACTAAGATGCATTTTAACACTCTACCTTGTTTGCGTGCATAATTATTTGAGGAGCTATGTAGATGAGGGATCTGTAAGCTGAATTTCTGAAGACTGAATTCACTACATTGTTTCAAACATTCAGCACTTTTACTATGGTTACTTTATTTTGGTCATTGTCTTATATTTGCTTTTTGACAGATTGAAAAATAGGCAAAAGCAAAAAAAATAATATTGTCTTCTCTCTATTTTTAAGTGTTGTTGGGAGTTCTTGCCTTATATCTGGGTTTGCATGAGATTGTTTAATATAGTTTTTCCTAGACCACAAAGTTTTATTTCTTGACCAGTTCATGACCAAATTAGGTTTGATGTTTGACCTACTAAGACAGGAAGAAGGTTGGAGAGAACACAAAGAGGACAGCTAGGAAAAAATATGTGTGTAAGTAAGAGGAATTAAATAGCTTAAGGGAAACAAGAGGAAAACAGAAAATGAGAGAATAAAGAGAAACGGCAGGATCTTGTGCAGAACACTGAAATGTTCCCATGTGCACAAGCTCCTGCTTTTTGCTTATAGATGGGGGAAGTCGAGTCAGTACAGCTGTTGATTTGTGAAGGATCAGAATTTCACCTGTTATAGCTGAGATTTTTCTCTTGATTTATTATCTTCTGTGCATAGGCCGGATTTTTCAGTGGAGAGGCAAATGTTTGGAAATCTGGGCCTCCTTCCTACACTACAGCTTGTTGCAGTGTACTCAATGTACTCAGTGACTTTGCGTGCAAGTTTCATTGTCATTGAATTTACATTTCACGTGATAAGATGTGATTTTTAGATTAACCATTTTCAAGTTTGTCTTCCTTTTTAAAAGACATACTGTATTACTGTTCTTTGAGGCCTATGGAAATGGTAAATTAGATTCTGTAAATAATAGATGCGTAAAAAGCTCTGTGTTAAAAAAGTCAAGAACTCTTGATCTTTACAAGATTAAGCTCTCTACCCCTACACACTTGAAAAATAGGCCACCCTAAGCAGTCACCATAACTTTTCAGTGCAAACAGGCCAGGTTCCACACATGTGCCTTATTCTCAGTTTCTCCCCCTGCAGGTAAGACAAATGTTTTGTCCAGGTTGAAGCCCCATGTTCCCAAGCTGACTTGTCAAGTAGTGCATTCCGACAGCTGCTCCACCTGTGGTGAATTGTACTGTCCAGAACATGCCTGTGGAAATTTGGGAGAGTGTGCAAGGCTCTGCATGTCTCTTCCCACCCCACTCCCTTCCTCTGCAGTGGCAGCGATGCTGGATCCCAGCATCCCCTCTCATGTGCTGAGAAACACAACTAGGCATTGCGGACCATTGAAGGAAAGGAGAAGACTGTTTTTGGCATGAGTTTCCCCAAATGAAAGCTCTTTTTCTGGGACTTGGTATTTGGGAGAGAGACCCACAGTTTCAGGACTGTGTGTCCAGAAATGAACCTTCACCTTCTTTTCTTTGCCACAGAGCTGTTGCAGTTTGGTAGGGATCAAGCCCCAGTTCATCTTAATGCTCTGAAGAACTGGTGATCCTATAATATCCGTGATGGTAAGTGTAACTGGGAAAGAAATTCCTCCTCAAGAGCTTATTTTTTTTTTCCTTTGACTATTTTTAGGACACCTTAAAGCTGTTTTTTTCTCTTAAGAGCATGAAGGTCTAGAAGCGAGCAACAATGCATGGCAGCATGGGGTCTACAAGGAGCATAGCATCACCAGCTGTTCTCCATTTGCAAAGGTAGTGCTGGTGTGGGATCAGAGCTGAAGGATGTGGTGCTGGCATGGGTGGAGGTGAAGAAAAGCAGGGGAGTGCTGAGAGACGAGGAATCTGCATTAGGAAGGGCAGTCATTACCTGGCTCTGAGATTTTTAATTAGGGAAAGAGGGGATCAAAGGAAGAGCTGTTTGGTCAAGTTGTGTCTTTTTAATTGTGAAGCCTGAAATAAATTTGGAGTGGAGGAATCAAATGGTAGTTTTAATCATGCAGGAAAATTTAATGATGAAATATGGTTCCTCAGGGGCTCAGTTTCATCATAGCGTGTACCTTTAAAAACACAGGCTTCAAGGGATAGAAATCGTAGCATCATGTGTACAGGCTTTTATTTGTCATGGTTGGGTAGGCTATTGAATTCCTACTCCCAGCCTTTAGTTTAGCTGTGTACTATATGTTCTCCACAATACCTCAAGCTGAAAATTGATCTCTGGTCAATACTGTGTGATGATTCGAAGCACTGCCGTAATCAGCGCCGCTTGTTAAATGAAATTCGTCGTGGGAGGCCTGATTATTGTCTCCACCAGGTCTGACCTGACTGAAAGGGCTATCAGACTGTCTGAATTTGGACACTTTGGACAATTGCCATCAGGAATTATCTATGCTCGCAGAATGGGCTAAATTGAGCAGAGATGAAATGTGGGTGTTTATTGATTCCTTTTAATTTTTTTTACCCCTCCACTCCTTTCTAGGTAGAGCAGAGGCAGCTTTGGCTACATGCTCTGGAGGTTGAGATAGCTTTGCTGTGGAGGAGATGAATCTTTTCTGACCCCATGTCAAATTAACTGCAGCATGCACTGGAAGATTTCAGGGCTACTTTTTAAGAAAAGACCATTTGTAAAAAATGCTATGGTATGTAAAACAGCCTCATGGTCCTCTCGGCTATGTGCTGCAGTCAAGGTAAAACAGAAAAGTGCCAACGATGGGTCTGAGCACTTACCAGTTTGTGTATCAGCCTCAATACACAAGTTCTCGATCTGCAGGTACAGAAAAGAGGAGCTGAAGCCTTCAAGTGCCTGATTTAGAGAGGGGTTCACCATGCAAATGGGGTTCCCATGGGGTCACTGGTTGGGATACCCTCATCAACTCTTTTGCCTCTGACTTGAGGACTTCGGCTGAAATCTTAATTCACTGCAAAGCTCTCATCAATGGGAATGGACTTTGCTTCAGCTCTGTTTGATGGAGTGCAGTGGAAGCTTTAAAGGTATGGAGGACCAAGTGTGTTGTGCATGTTGTCACCAGATAACCTCTAGCCTTTAATAGAGGTAAAGCTTTGTGGGCAGGCCCTGCCCTTGCTTAATGCCATGGCATTGTTCCCAGTGGCTTCAAAAGGGGGAGGCATTTAGACTGGGACTCACAAAGGCTGTTAGGAGCCTAAGTCCCATTCATTTCCTGATTTCCGTGGGACTTAGAGTCCTAAATCCCTCTGTGAATCCAAGCTGTAATGCTCTACTATCTAGGCACAAGCATTAACAGAGTTCTCTTTTTATCCTCTTAGCATGGTAAGCCTGGAAAGTGGAGCTCCTTATTATCTTCCCTGTGCTCCTGAAACAGGCTGAAAATATGTGTAGCTGTTTAAATATGGAAGTTATCTTCTTACTTGAGTCTGGATTATCTTCTCTTTTCCAGAACTATGAAAAAAACCAAGTCTGAATGACCAAGCTCCTTTCCGGGCTGAAACTCCTCAGGATGGGTGTTGGGGTGGAGAATGGGTAACCTGAGTGGAGGGGAGTACATCATCACTTTAACCCCTTTCTGTCCTTCTCCCTTCCACTTAGCTTGGTCCCATGGGCTGCGCATGAAAATCTGCTATGTGACAAATTCTTTCCGTACTGGTAACCATGCTTTGAAGAGCTCTGTGCCATAGCAGCCACAAGAACTTGATCCACTGAGCCTGTGTGGAAGCTAGGTAGTCATTGGTGGGGCCATAAAAATCAAACCCTTGGTAAGAAACCATCATAATAGCCTCTTACTGCCAGTCTTTCAAAGCCAAATGAGTATTTTGCATCTGCGTGCTCATTTCCAAATCTATTGATGGTGCTCAGCTGATGCAAATTAATTTAGCACCTGGTTGTGTTCGTTTGTCTCATCTGAGGAGCTGATATGGGCTTTCTGATTCTTCTGAAGTTAAACACTTTTCCCTCTGTAGCCATCTTCATCCATTCAAGAGCATTGTGAGTCTAGAAATGATTTTGAGTGAAAGAAAGAGTTGCACAATGTGTTATGTCAAAAGTAAATAATGTTATGTCAAAAGTAAATAATGTATAGGCTTACATGATTAGATGTTGGCATATATTCTTGATAGATTAGGAGTCCTTACCCCATTAATGGGTCAACTCTTAGCCTCTGTGATAAATAGCTTTGATTGACAGAAAAGCAAAATGATTAGATGTATTCTCTTTGCTGTGATGATCCTAAGAAATGGGGGATGTCTAGTTCTGAAAAATCCTGTCACCAAAGTAATTAAAACACTCTATCTATCTACAGTTAGCATATGGAACTGCTACAGAGGTGCCACTCAAATTTTACCATTTACAGCAAAGCATGTTTGCAACAGGTAAAGCTTTAACTTTAGTGATTGATTTTCAAATTCATGAACTATAAGGACTCACTATCTTCCACTGTTCCAGATACCCCAATAGTTGTGAAGTTGATAGGAATAGAGAAAGTAGCATGGTCTTGCATTTAGGGGCCAGGGGTAACTCTGCTGGCTTAGCTCTGCTCTTTCCCTAGCAAGCCATCCTGCCAAGCCAGGATGAGCTTCTCCAGGGACCACTGTGATGTTGAGTTTCTTTCTCCTTCTGTCATGGATCACTGGTTTTAATGGCTTGTGCCACAGTTTTCTATGCAAACAGAGCCCTTCTGGCTTTTATGGAATTTTGCTAAAAATGAGTGAGTCCTGGGTGCTGCATGGGATATTCTAATTGGAGAGGTATCAATAAAGGAGGTTATCAGAAGGTTTCACATCCCTTGTGGGACATACATTCTCCATGCTTGGTATCTGTTTGATTACCTTGTATATTAGTTGAGTGCTAAAATCCCGAGAGAGGCTCAGAGTACAGCTCAAAAACACTCCATTTTTTTTGCAGGGCATTCAAAGGGATGCTTTCCTTTTTCTTGCTGAATTACCAACCAATGATAGCAGCGAATGGTATTCCAAGAGGATGCATGAAGTACCTAACCACAGCATTTAGCAGTGCTGTCCCAGACATCAGAGAGGGGAGGGCTGGTCTTGTGGTGGGCTCCAAACTGCAATTCAGGTGACCTGTGCCCGCTTGCCATTGATTTTTCATCTGACCTTGCACAAGGCGTGTAACCTCCTCCTGCCCTGGCTGGCCACCTGCACCGCAGGGACAGCGCTACTGCTTCTTTCATGGTCTTTGTCCTCAGATGTATTGACTATATAGTGTTCAGGGCAGAGGGGGTTTTACTCTACAAGTGTGTAGTACTTAGCGGCCCAGAGTTTAGGACTCCACGGGGATTTTTGGGTACTACAGTAGTAGTAAAATACTGAATGATATCTTGCACACTGCTTTCCTTGCACTTTCTCACCATTGCCATCCTGACCCTTTTCTGCCTATAAAGTTACCATATTGGCTTTGAAATGGTCTCCTGTGACCATTAGTCTGTGCAGTGATTGATGGGTGATACATAGCTTATGCAACCAATGGGCATTTTGCATTTTTATTTCATTACCAGTTGCAGGCACCTTGATTTGGGAACAATCTCAGTCTGTAAACCTGTTACTTGCTGAAGCTATTTTAAAAAGTCAATGGAGTAGCAAAAAACCTGAAGGAAGAGTAACCTGACCTGCCCCTGAGAAGTTTAAGGTGTTATTCCAACTTCAGGAATCAGTGCTGTAGCTCCTGCAAACTTAGTTGCATCCTGGCTTGAATGGATATACATGAAAGTATACCTAAAAATGCTTTCTGGAAGATCTATAGACCACTGGGGAATGGATGTAGAATATGTTAGACTGAGTGGCTCTTAAATAATTCTTTTAAAGAAAATTCATCTGGTTCTCAGAATTGCTTTCTGTAGAAGTGCCAGTTGCCACAACCAACAGGGCTCTAGTGACTCTGAGGAATGTATCATTTTAAAAGTCATAGTGATTAATTAAACAGAGCTTCATCGTCTGATGGAACAGCTAAAATATACATTTGCTTTATTGTACGCTGGCAATAAAAAGGATATATATGTTCTCAATGGCCGAAGGCACTGCTGTGTATCGTGGAGGCAGTATGCCACCCAGTTACAGAATCACAGAATCACAGAATCGTTATGGTTGGAAAGGACCTCCAGGGTCATCAAGTCCAACCTTTCTCCT
>JAVSBS010029376.1:84345-96472 GCA_033124195.1 Coracias cyanogaster | reverse complement strand
ATGGTGACTCCACCACCTCCCTGGGCAGCCTGTTCCAGTGCCTCACCACCCTCTCAGTGAAGAATTTCTTCCTAATACCTAATCTAAACCTCCCCTGATGCAACTTGAGGCCAGTTGACTCTTTGGCAGCTTTTCCCTTCATGACTTTGGTGGTGAGGCAGAAGCTCAGCATGGCCAGGTGTTGCCTAGGGCATCAGGGACCTTTCACTTAGGACAGGGGGAGTGATCTTGATTGCCTTCCGAGAGTCAGCCAAAAATTTTACCTTTGATCTTTTGTGGTTTCCTGGGGTAGCAGCTTTTCTGATAACGAGGAGCTCGGATCCATCTGTTTAATCCCGGGGTCTAAAATATGAAGCTTGCTTTCCCAAATTGACATAGAAAAAAAAAAAAAGAGATGCCTTCTGCATGTCTGTGTTTGACTTTCACTGCCAGCTTCTCCTTCTCCAACTGTTCATCGCTAAAACATGTGCTTCTTGGGGGTGGAGAGCAGGGTTGTAAACACATGATGTTCTTCAAACATCAAGTAAATCTGTCATCCTCCCCATTCCCTATCTTGAATCATAACTGATTTTTCTTTAACCTCTTAGAAATAGTTTGAAGATCCCCATTGTATGCCTGAAAAGGATAAGCATAACCATAAGTTCCTGTGAGCTTACTTAATTCAAAATCTTTATGGCTTATATTCAGACCTTCCTTAATTTATTTTTTTTTAAGTAGATATTCCTACTCTGCTTTCTCCTGGAATTAATGGTGTCTTTGTCGTTAGTGATCAAGATAATCCAGTAATGAAAATTCACATGAATTTTAAAATGGTTCGACCTCATGCTTGCTTTCTTCTTTTTCCCTCCCCCCATCCCATCCCTGTTGGAAGGATTATAAATATATGAGAAAAGGTATGGCTATTCAGGTCAAATTATCCTTCAGCAATGGTTTCTATGTTTTGAATCTTACTCTGATATCTGTCAGAATTTTGGAGGCTCAACTTTTCTAATCCTAATGTCACTTCATTTTTGGCTACGGGAAGCAATTGTAGCCTTCACAGGACAGGAGCACAGACAGTTTTGTAAGCACAGGAAGAACAGCCAGGATGCTGTGTGTGTGTCCAGTATGTAGATTGTGTGCTGAGACAGGCAAAGGCACTGGATGTAGCTCCACACCTAAAAGCCAGCGTTCTTGGTGGATCCTTTCTAACAGTCTTTACCTTGGCTGGCTTATTATTCCTGGAGAGTGAAGAACCTATATGTGATAAAGTGGTGTGTACCATGCTGCTTACTGTTTTCAGCAATGCCACTGCTCCTTCCAACACCTGAGTGTCACCCAAAGTACTGCCTTATGGCAGTGCATCTGAAGTGCTGGGGCCTGAGTTGTGGGCCCCAAGCTGGAGTTGACCTGTGAATGAGTCACAACCTAGTAGAACGTTTTGTTTTCCCTGCTGGCTTCATGTTCCAGAGGCAGAACCTGCCCCACCTTGTCTCTGTGGCTCTGCCCTCACCCAGGTGGTCATGGTTGGGGTGCTGGGCAAGGCCAGGGCTATTTTAACCAGGAGACAATCAGTCAGAGGAGTTTTTCCTATTGGCTGTGGCTTCTGTTGGGGCTGGTTGCATCTTGCTGAGCTCTCATGGTGGTGCCCTTCCATGTGAAGGGCCACTGAGGAGCCATCTCTGTCTGTTGTGTCCAGCAGGCGATGCTGGCAACACAGTGGGCGGTGGAGGAGCTGGGCCCACAGGAACCTCTGGCAGGACTGTCTGAAAGCAGACTTCCAAGGGGATGTTGCTGAGTTCAGTGTTGGCCTGTGTGATCAGGGAACTGATGGCAGCATAAAATGATGATGGCTGAACCAGCACAACAGCATCCCACCAGTTGCATTGAGGAGGCTCCTTTATCAAGGTACCACTTATTTCATGATGTTTCCCTGCTCCTTGGATGGGGAGGTGAGATAACTGGACCTCTTCCAGGTCTACTGGAAATCCTGTAGGAAAAAAGATAGAGCCATTGGTGTAAAGTTGTCTGGATCTTCTACTGTGGCAGATCAGCATCATTGTACTGATCTCAGTTCTTACTGTATCTTCTTTTTATTAAGATCTGAATAAGAAAACCAGTCGTAAATGGTTGTAAGATGTTACTGTGTAGTTTATTTCTCTTAACCTACTGGAGTGTATTCTTGCCTGTGGCAATACAACATGCTGTCAGACTGTCGAAGAAGAGTTGTACTAAACAAAAAAAGGAAGGAAAAAACCACCTTCATTTTGTTCAAGCCTTAAATGAGGCAATATAGCAAACAAATCCAGTCTAAACCTTTAGGCAGTCTGTGCCTTTATTGCAGCCCTCGGATATCATGGAGTCATAGTGTAGTTTGGGTTGGAAGGGACCTTAAAGATCATCTAGTTACAACTCCCTTGCCGTGGCAGGGACACCTTCCACTAGATCAGGTCGCTCAAAGCCCCATCCAACCTGGCCTTAAACACTTTCAGGGAGGAGGCATCCACAACCTCCCTGGGCGACCTGTTCCAGTGTCTCACCACCCTCACAGTAAATAATTTCTTCCTAAAATCTAATCTGAATCTACGCTTTTTCAGTTTGAAACTGTTCCCTCATCCTATCACTGCTCTCCCTGATAGAGAGTCCCTCCCCATCTTTCCTGTGGTTCTGGAAGGGTGCTATAAGGTCTCACCAGAGCCTTCTCTTCTCCAGGCTCAACAACCTCATCTTTCTCAGCCTGTCCTCACAGTAGTGGTGCTCCAGCCCCCTGATCATCTTTGTGGCCCTTGTCTGGACCCACTCAAGCAGATCCATGTCTTTCTTATGCCAGGGGCCACAAGGCTGAACACAGTACTTCCATGTGAGGTGTGACCAGAGTGGAGTAGAGGGGCAGAATAACCTCTCTTGACCTGCTGGCCATGGTTCTTTTGGTGCAGCCCAGAATACAGCTGGCCTGGGCTGCAAGTGCACATTGCCAGCTCATGACCAGCTTTTCATCCACCAGAATGACTCAAACCAAGCCATTTTGTCAGGGTTATGAAAATATCAGGGTCAAGGTGCAGGCTTGACAGTAGAGTAACTAAAACTTCATCTGATTTAATTTTGTAGTATGGTACCTATCAAGTCAATGATGCTTCCTTTAAAGCAAGCATTATGTATCCTAGTCCTAAGCACAGTGCACGCCAGGTGTTCTATATGTATATATATATAGATACATACCTATATGTGTGTGTGAGTGTATATATATATGTGTGTGTCTGTGTATATATATATCTACTAGGAAATTTGAGTAAACTATTTACAACAAGGTCCTCAGTTTGCAGTGATACCATGTAGCCGACATTCACTGCACTTCCTTGGCACATTTACAGAAGAACAAGAAACAAGCAGACACCTCTGCTGCAGTGTTTGAGCTTTGTAAAATCATTTGTTGGCTTTGCTGGTGACTGCATTTTGCAAACCCACTTTGGGGCGCACTGTGTGCTCCTGCTATTGCTGGTGATGGTGCAGGAACAGGCACCCAGGGTCTGGTGTTGGAGTGTCCTGACCTAGGGAAAAGGAGAGAATTTTCACGTTTGCTTTCTGCGTTTCATGGGGTAGGGCCACCTCTAGCATCCCTTCTCCTTCATTGAAGGTATTGCTTTGAAGACATTAGGGTTCGGGGCTGTACATCAGTACTGCACTCCAACTTTTGTTTGCAATATTTCCATATAGTATAAGGGGTTAAATGCAACCCTGTATCTTGCTGCAACATCCAAGGAGAGGACAAAAAGAGATTCCCATCTGTGCCTGCAGAAAGGAGGCACCAGGGCTCCCCTCCCTTAACACCATTCCTTCTCAGCAAGGGTAATCTGCTCAGCAGCTGAGGGTATATGCTTTTTTAAACACTTCCTGAAAGCCAAGTGATCAAGAAGTTTAAGAAAGGCTGAAATCAGTACACTTTGGGCATATCAACCTTGTCCTTTACTATTTCTGCATTGCTGTGTAGCCTCATCTTCTTAACCCTGACCCACTGGTTAAGGAGGGACCATGGATGTTCAGTGAGAAGCTTCACAGATCTTTATATTCCCTCAGATGCTGGCCTCATATTTTAGTCCCTGCAAAGTACTGAAATGCTGAAGATACAGCTGATAACATAATTTTGACTCTTTTGTGGTTTTTGTCACAGATGTATTGCTATGCTCCAGAAGCAGCAATGAATTTATTTTCTCCTTACCATTGCAAAATAGGTCTGTCTGTCTATCTATCTATCTATTTACTTTGGTGGATCTGCAGATGGGGAAGGGAAATTTGGAGAACTCAACCTGCCAGTTGCAAGTTTGGGGTCAGACTTGCCTGAATAGTGAGCATGTGTTGTGCCCTTTCCATTTAAAGGAAAGGCTCCCCTGACTGCAATTGTGGTTTTATGTGCACAGAACTTTTGTGGTGGAGATCGTGGGTTCTCATTTCAACTTTTTGAAAACTTTCATCTTTCTGGAAGTTCAACTCCCATTTCAGCTTCTCAGATTCACCCCTGTTCAATAGGGGGGGCCCAAACCAGAAAAGGATGCTGTTGCTGACTAGGAAGGCATGAATGCTGTCAGTGCATTCTGCCTCGAGCCAGCTCAGGTCTTCACCTAGAGCTCCTGGAAATATGTGCATTGAGCAGAAGGGAGCAATGCAGAGGGACTGGAAGGGGAAGAATAGGCATCTGGAGAAATAGCCGCCATCATTCTTACTGGAGCATCCAGTTTGGAAAAGGCAGAGACATGAATTAATTCCCTTCCCAGGGACTGGAGCAGAGAAACTGGTAGGTCTCCACTGAAGTGCCTTATGCCTCCCAGCTCTTCCCTGCTGTCACCTTGCTGAGTGCTGCCAGCTCTGCTTGCTGGGCTCTTTGTGTCTCCCAGCCCAGACATATTTTTCCTTGCGTAGCTGAAGTGCTTAGGCTTCAGTTGTGGGCCCTGAGTTGGAGTTGACCTGTGGATGAGTCACAATTTAGCAGTGTTTTGTTCCTCAGTTGGGTGCAGGCCCCAGATGCAGAACCTGGCCCACCTGTGTGCGGCCCCACCTTCCCCCAGGTGGTTGTGGTTGGGGTGTGGGTGAGGCCAGGACTACATCAACCAGGAGCTGATCAGTCTGTTAGTAACTTTCTGCTGGGGTTGGTTACAGTCTGCTGAGATCACTCTTGGTGGTGTGTTCCCCCTTGGCTCTTGCAGTGGCTGCTGCTACACCGGTTTCCTGCAGAAGTGTGGAGAATTCATGATAGAGAAGAGCAAAGGGATGTGATACTTCTGAGGAGATGTTGCTGAGTTTGGTGTTGGCCTGCATAATCAGAGAATTAGCAGTACAGTAGCCGAGTTAATTTTCCTGCAGCAAAGTCCTCTGTAAGGCTCCTTGCATCAGAAATTTGGCCATCACCCTTCAGGAGCTGTTACCTGCAGGATTCAAAAATAGCATCCCATCTTCTGCCTGGACTCCCTGGCTGGACTAAATGGAGCAGCCTTGGCTCACCCAACTTCAGTGGCCAAGCATCACCTCTAGGCACTTTTATTTACCTACAGAAAAAGCTTAACTGACACTTGGGGTTCTTGGTTTCTCCAAAGCCTTAAGCTGCTTTGGCTGACTTCCAGTCACAGAAGAGAAAGGGAAGCCTGGCTGAGCAGTGCCAGCTAACCCTGCCATGGTGACTCTCTCTTGGGGGGAAGGTGTGTTCTGTTCCAGGTGCAGACTGGCTTCAGACAGCTTGCTGAGGACTTGTTGCTGCCTCCCAGTAGAGTGGAGAACTTATATGAGTCTGATTTCCTTGCAGAGGAATGCAATGCTGCTGCTGCCTCCCCATGCCAGTAAGACTTTCCTCCCTGGGAAACAAAATGGCTAAAAGGAATAAAAGGTTTGTGTGGACTTTAGAAGCAGGCCTCTGGTTTGAGGTTCCATTGCTTATTTTCTTTTCTGCCTTACTGGTATTTGCAGAGAGAGATTTTTTTTCATTGTGGAGGAGGTAGAAAGGGTAAAAACACTCTTAAAATGCTCAGTTGTTCTTCTTAAATGTGTATTCCCCATACTGTCTTATTTCCAGGCTTAGGCATAATGTACCTATCAAAGCCTCCCCCTTGGCCTCATAGTGCAGCATAGCGTAGTTTTGCCTTAAGCAAGGGAAACATGGTAAGCTGAAGCTGGCCATCCTTGTATTGAAACCACCGGAGTGGAGCCAGCAATCCCTGCCACTGCAGGTACGTGTCAGCTATAGATGCCTTGCTTTCCATTAATCTGTGCTGGGTGCCCACTGCTGCTTTTCAGTGTCCTAGGAAGTTGCAGTGGTGAGGAAATGGTAAACGCACTCTTAGTCTTGTCTCTGCAGTCTGGCAATGAGAAGCGAGGAGCTAAAGCCAAGCTAGGAACAACTTGTGGACCAAGAGCAGGCGAGTGAGTGCTTCAGCCTCAGAAATGCTAACAAAGATCAAGCCCTTTAAAAGTGAGATGTCTGCTTTTTTTTAAAAGGTCTTGAGATCTGTGGAGGGCTCATGGTCCCTGCTGGAGGGGGACCTGTTATGGCTGTAGTGCCCACTACCAAGTTTCCTTCTCTGCCAGCTCCCCTCTGGCTGGGAGGAGGCTACTAGTGCAAAAGAACATTACTGTTCTCTCTTAAGGAGTTATCAGTTTAGTTTGCAGGTAGGTGTTAGGTTCTAAAGCTTTAGTAGAAGACGACTTTGGCTGGTTTGGGTATCTCCAGTGGTATTGATTTGTTGCCTCTCCTTGTGCCTTACCTTGCAGGCAACCTACCATTATGACCTTGTGAAGCAAAGTGTTATTCTTCATTTCTTGTAGAGATGAGAGATGCATTTTTCTTCCCATTGCTTGTGTGTACACAGTTACTGGGTTTTCTATAGTTTTGATAGCAGGAAAAGTGCTGACTCATAGATGCACACTCCCATCTTAGACTTTGCTCCCATGGAAGTCAGTGAGGACCATCTTGACTTCGGAGGGTTCTGAGCAGCCTTGGCAGATGAGAATGCAGAAGGTATGGTGCAGGTCAGGAGTGGAAATGGGAGAAAAAGGAGTGTTGCTGTATAGTATTTGCAAATGAGTTTTGAGAACTTTGGGTTTACTTTTAAATGTTCAACCAAGTAGCCTGACTTTACCTTCTGTTCCCAAGAAAAAAAGAAAAGGAAACCACTGTGTTAGCCAGAAGGAACATAGCTGCAGGAGAAGCACCAAGCGCACCCAGCACTGTTGTCCCTTGTGCCTCACAATTGCCTGTTTGACACTTGGAGCTCCTGGAAAGCTGTCTGTGTTCATACTCCTCCCTAGGGGTTGACGTTTGCAGAAGGCATGTGAAATCCTGTTGTGATAACTTTAATGAGCACCAGTTGTTAGTCAGAAGTTTTCCTGCCTTCTGTCAAAAATGCCAAACTTCTTGATTGCCCTCAAAGACCTGGAGGCCTTGCAGCACTTTCAGACTTACCCATTGTCAGAGTATTCTGCTTAACAAATATCTGAAAGACAGCTTCAGAGCTATATGACTCTGACTGCAATACAAGGCTCTCTCTCACAAGTCAATTATTTTTTTATTTTGTTCTTTTTCTAGAAACAAGGGCCTCACTTGCCCTTCCCTCCAGTCCCTAATTCAAATCCCATGGGAAATGCCAGCAGCATTGGCTTGACAAAGTTCGTGCAAATGCATATGACTTTTCTAGGGTCAATAGTGGTTGATTTTGAGATCCAGTCTTCCATCTAAAGCATCTGAATTGGGTACCCAGTTGGTCATAGGTTTGTATGTTACACAGATAGGAAAGGCAAACATTTTCCCAGATGTCAGAAACTTTGTCCCCCATGTTCCTGTAATAGTAGAGCCTCTTTCCTTACAGTGTAGCCACTGAGTGTCATTCAGCCTGGATGATGAGAGATGTGCTAGCTTCTGTCTGTGCCCTATCCGTTGATGTAGTCAAGAATGTACAAGACAATTAAGATTATTTACTCTCCGAATTGCTGTGACTAAAAGAGAGACTTGACTTTTAAGCGTCTTTGAGGATAAGCATAATAAGTTCTCTTTTATTTGGGGAAAAAAAGAGGAGCTGTGAAAATGGTCCAAAAGATCTTATCTGTAAAACATTTATATTTATATTTATTTGCCTGTTTTTCCCTTTTTTTTTTCCTACTTAATGAGCTGTGTTAACTAAATCTTGGCTGCAAATTGACTCTTGACTTGGAAACTGCTATTAAACATAGAGATGAGCCAAAGTGGAACTTACTGCATAGTGTCCAGAGCTGTCATTGATCTGAAACGCTCTCAGCTTGCCAGTGCCCAGGTGGTGGGTTGTTCTCAGCTCACTGGGGTGCAGGACTCAAGTCAGGCAGAGGCATGTAGGTACTTGGGAATTAGGGAACTACAGACATGCTGAACAGGATCATAAATCATGCATTAGCTTGCATTTGCGTAGTGCCCTGAAGATGATAAATGCTGTCTAAATGTTCACTTGAACTTCAGCATGAACTAAATGCAATAGAAATCTGGTTTGGATTTTTGTTTCAAACAATGCAAGTGGACAAACAGTTTTTATGGTTTTTTGGTTTTGTTCATCTAACTACTTATGAAAAATAGCAGGAAAAAATTCCATTAAGAAAAATCTTGCAGTATTCAACTGACTGACTTAATATCCGTGGTGTGACTGCAGCACCAAATCCTGCAGATTCCTTTCCTTTTGTGGCTACAGTAAAACATGAGTATGATGAAACTGAGAAGGGTAATGAGAGGTAGATGTAGTTCTTCCCTGAACCTTGAAAATTCTGTTTGCAACAGAAGTTACCTCTAGTTTCCCACTTTCTGGAGTAGGGCACAGACTAACCAGCAATGACTGCACTCGATATAGTAGGAGCAGTGAACTGAATCCTCTGGCTGGTGTTACACAGCAACCCAGAGCGGCTGAGCCATCACTCCCTTCCAGACTGGAAATGGGAGACTCCGGGCCAGGATTCAGAGAAACGCTGCCCAGAGTTAGGCTTTAGAACACAGCTTCCCAAATCTCAGGTGTGTGTGCTAAGCCTGCAGCAGCTCCCTTGGATGTCAAAAGCCTCAGCACATCAGAGGATGAGGCTGTTTTATCAAGGAGACTGAAGGCACTTGGCTTTAGGACTGATTTTGGGAACCTCAGCCTGTTTTTCTGGGGGCTTTATCTTCTAGCAACCCAGACCTATATTTGCAGCAGTGAGGATAGTGCCTGATCAGGGTCTGACATGCAAGGACATATATGGTCCTAGTGTACACACGTAGCAAATGATAAAAATATATCAGAATTCTTGTTGGGCTTTTTCCCCACTCCCAGTAAAGCTTACTTGGCAAGATAGGCCCTCTCAGTTTAATTTCTTTGTGCTCTTCATCCTCCTACTGTGCTGCACAGAATCTCAGCCTTTAACATTTTTTTACCTTGTTGAATTCACTGTGTATATTAGTACAGTGAATGAGTCATCAGGCATATTTAAGTTTAGACCTTAGGAGAAGATAGCTCTAAAATTGCTTTTCCTACTGGAAGCTGATAAGCTCCTTACATATGCAAAAAAGGATGTGTATATCAGGCAAAGCCTATACATAACTTGGTAGTGAAGAACCATCTGAAATGCAAAATACATGTAACAATGAATTTTAAAACCTTTCTAAATCACAGCTGTGCCACTTTATTAGACATTGTTTCATAAACTATGAAAGCTTCAGCTATCACATAAATCTATCTATTAATAGGCAGCAGTTACATTTTTAAAAATTATTTATTTCTCTGATACTGCTCAGCAAAAATGCACCTCCCTGGCAACTCAGTTTATATACTACCTTTTGTTTATCACTGCAAGCCCAGATTTCTTGGCATGCTCTCTCTGGTGGTACCACATGAATAATAGAAATAAAATCCAGAGGTTGCGGAGATAGGAGTTACAAAGAAGCCTTGCATTGCTGGTGCTGAGCGAGGGGTTCAGATGGGCTTTTGCAACCAGCTTCTCACCTGTCTTACCTGGGACCACCCACTGCTTCGGGTTTGCTTGGTGCTGAGGGCACTGGGACCTCCTACAGTGTTTCAGAATGAACATGATAAATAATGCATCAGCCATCAGGGACTGCTGATATCCAAGTTCAGATCAGACGCTATCATTTTTATTGCCCTAACGTGATGCTTACTTGAGTCACTTGTTCCAGACATGGGAATAGGTATGAATGTCTTTGACAAGTGTTCTAGGAGATCCCAGCTGACAAATACCTGATAAATTATAATTTGAGGATGTTGAACATGACTTATGATGCTGGTCAGGTATGCGTACAGACTACCTTTTAGGGTGGTTCTCACTTCAGCTGTCACAGTTCCTCCAGCCCTCTGGTGTGGAGCAGCAGTTGGTATCTGAGAACTGCGATGGATTTGTCCATCCTTCTTTTGTGTAGGTCCTTAGTGTCTCACCATCAATTCCAGTCAATTGAGAGAGCGGTATACCCCGATCTTAAATCCAGGGTTTTTACTGGTAAATCTAATACTGGATGAAAACATACTGCCTCTCCTTATTCTGCTAAATGACTACCACTGTTTTTGTGTTTGTTTGGTTGGGTTTTTTTCAAACTGTTTAAGCTATTATAGTCTCTCTTTGTCATTCATTTGATGTTTTTTTAACCAATGTTCTTGCTCTGGTAAAATGTTTTGAGCACTGTTTCTCTGTTTATACTTCTCCGTATCAACAAAGAAGCACCAGCAGGAATAGGGATAGACAGAGATTTCGCTGTGATGTTCAGCAGCTGATGCTTTTTGGTCAAATGACCTCTATAATGGTTAATGCAAAAAGAAGATAAAGTATTATTTTTCGTAATTACTAGATGTCTGCCTTTTTTTGCGTGTGTCAAACCATTAGTAAAATGCCCTTTTCCATGTTAAGGAAAGCCTGAGCAGTGCCTGTCTTTAGGAGCTGATGATTCCTCTAAAAACAAGCCAACTCTGAATAAACTGTGGTATCCATTGAGACATCCTAGTGCAAAACTTCCTTAAAGGAGCACCTGAGATAAAGTGCACTTTTTCAAATTCAGAGGGGATTAATAATTTATGTGACTTGAGAAAAACATATCAGCCAAAACCAACGTGCCTGGAAGATAGTAAAGTTATAACGATTGGCTCCAAATGAGTGCAGTTTTCTGGAAGTCAAAAGGATCAGAAATGTGAGCTTAAAGTGGGTACAGAATTGTAACCCCGTGGGTTGATGCATTTATTATCAAGGCCCACCACACAAAAGCTCTGATTTACCCAAAGCCAGCGTCTCTGTCAGTTCCTGCAATAGGTTTTTCTCCCAGCTATCCCATTCAGTATGTCTCTGTAATTTAAATAAGTAATTTAGCTCCTTTAAAAAGTGTATGCTTACCTGGAATACTTCCCTGCATTTTTAATTTGCTTCTGCTTGTGTCTGACTACTGATGACATTGCAAAATGAAATGAATATTTGATTGCCGAGTTTATAACAAATGCAGGTCTGATTGCTTCAGCCAGTCATATTTATATATCTGATGCTATCTATCAAACTTCTTTTGGAAAAATACAGCAAGAGCCCAGTCTGGCAGGGCCCTTCACCATGTACTTAATTTTCATCTGCATTAGTTTTATGGATGCTGCTGAGACTCCTCAGGTACTTGAAGCTGAGAAGGGGCCTGGCTTGTTTTCCTTTGCCAGCAGTAGTGCTCAAGTCGAAGCCCAGTGTTAAGGATGGCATGGCAGCAGGTGCCAATGAATCCTGGTGTTTGAGAGTATATGTAGAGTTAAGCACATGCTTAAACTGTGCAGTTGGATTATTTGCAATTCGTAGTAAATATACGCATCAACTGAATAAGAGTGCTACCAGGAGCATCCATCTTGCCCGAGATGCAAGAAGTAGCCAAGAAAGCGTCCTTTTTGCTATTTGGTCAGGTGTGTCAAATGCAAGTGGCAGCTTTGCAACATAAGGACTCTCTGTCACAGGTATTTACAGTTTGTGGAAGAAGGGACTTGTCACTCAGGAGAACTATACGGAAGTTGTCAGGGCGTGTAGGAAGGCAACAAGAAAGGCCAGAGCCCTCTTGGAACTAAAACTGGCGAAGGAAGTAAAAGGGAACAAAAAGGGCTTCTTCAAATATATCAGTAGCAAAAGGAAGAACAGGGAAAGTGTGGGCCCTCTG